>JAODLL010082408.1:0-15427 GCA_026546735.1 Forbesichthys agassizii | reverse complement strand
AAGGTGCCCCCCCCCCCCCCCCCCCCCCCCCCCATTGCCTCTAGTGGCATTTTTTAAAAGCTGTTGAGCATAAATGCAAATGTTAACGGATTCACGGAATTACCTAGCAAATATTTCCTTTTGTAGAACATAATAAACACCTTCTTTACCTTTAAAACAGAACATTACTTTGGTGTTTAAACTCAGAACATGGGAACTGAAGATCAAGTACATGCAAATTTGTAGGAGGATCTGACACATTGCATACAATGAATTTGACTTAAAGAGGTGCGTCAAAAAACGTCAACCTTAATCAGTTGGTACTTATTTTTATATCTAGTACATCAGATGTTAGAAGTTAAAGAACCTAATATAAGGACGTGTGCGGAATTTGCATAGTCATAGATCCTGTCAAATTGTACAAGGGTGAATGTGTAGAGATGCTGCTAAACATATATAATGGTTAAATAACATTAGATCTGGAGAGGAACTATTGATGGCATCAAGAGGTTTACATACGGTGGAACTTAGAGGCTTTGCTTGGGACGCCGTCCGTGTGAGAAACAGGCCACAACACTGCCAACAGGGACGTAACCACGGTGATCCCTTACAGTCTACACTCCCCAGGGGGGAATCCTCTTACAGCACTTCCCTCAAAAGCTAAAGGCTCTTTTCTATTGAACAGTAACATAGGTATCTGCCCATCAGCAGAACAAAAAAGATCAGATTAAATAGTAGAACGGTGGATGAAACCAGGGAGACAGGACTAAGATCTTTAATGGATGTGGATGGAATAATGGTTTTTATCTTCGATAATATCTTCCGTTTAATTTGTAGGATTTTTGATTCATAAGAGGACAGTTCTGACAGTTTTACCCTGCTATAAAACTTTATATTCAGATTGACTTAACTCCTATTTCCTATGGATGCACAAACTTGAATAAAGTAGCTAGCATTAATGAAATCAGTGCAGTTTGCTGTGAGGTTTGATCATGCACTGGCTAGAGACCACCTTAATAAGATGAAGGGGACTGCGAAACATGTGTGTCACAGTTCAGTGTAGTTGTGGGCATTATGGAGTACACCTCAAAAATCACCCCCTGCAGATAAGACTGCAGAGGGTCAGTGAAGGCACCCAGTGTTGATGTTCTGTTTACACACCGCACACACACTTCTATGACAACACTACGCACCACCTTGGTCATTTTGTACTTTAGAGAGGTAAGAGCCAATCACATACATTTAGAAAGGCTCTATAGAGCATTCACTGTGACCTACTGTTTATGAACAACTCACTATTCCCATTTAAAATGATGGAGCTTATCCAGAGTGTATTGCGCTGTGAAGGCTAATATTAGCCACATGGAAAAGTAGAGAATAAAAGCAACTCATCTGATAAACAATGTTTCCAGGTTTGCATGTTTGGCATGCCTTGTTAAAGTAGTCTGTCTCTATTCCAATAAACAGCATGGGGGAGTTGAGTGGGGAGGAAAGAAAAGTGCTTTGTAAAGGTAAAACTATTCAGCTGAGTTTTAAGGGAAACATTCCAGAAATATTGCCGGCCCCTCTCTGCTGAGGTAATGCCCATGTGGCTTCAGGACTATATTTGGAAAATGACTTACAATGTATGACATAAACCTTTACTGCAGGGAATATGGGTCTTTCTATTTATGAGACTGAATATATTTATGAGACTGGATATATTTCTTCAAATCCAGGCACACAACCTTTTCTAGAAGTAACACAAACCTTTCCTTTGCTTTAGAGACAAAACAACAACAACATGATTGTTGTGCTAAGTCACCTATGCTATTCCCCAGTCTAGGTGGTCACACCTGACATATGACATATGGTGCACCAACCACATGACACAAGCTGGAAGAGTCAGCTTACAGCATTGCAAATGTGCCTTAGGCATTCCACAGACAAAACAACAGTGTTTACGCTGATAGAACTCAATGGCCTTTCACTGGCAATAAACATCCACAAGCCACCGCTTGATCTCCCCGTAACAATGCAAGTGATTAACAACTGCTTCATTACACAAAGGCACTTTACTCTCCAAGCATGGCAAACAACCTCAGGCACCAATTGTTAAAAGCTACAGTTTTCATGCACATCCACCCCTTCACCCGAAATGTATGTTGACATTTTAGTTGGCTCACTTCTATGCCTACGTATGTTCTCTATAAATCATATAGCGATTTAGCCCTAGAAGAGAAGTGCTGAGTCAGTTGTTCACAAGACTGGCTGGTGTGTACAACTAATCCTCCATCCACACATGCCCTGGTCTGACTCTTTTCATTAGGAACAGAGAGAATAACCCTCCACAATCCTCTTTAGCTGCCAGGCACATACAAGGCCAAGCCACTCACCAGCCTGCCTAATTCAGCATAGACGGGACGCCATTATAGTTTCTAATAAAGATCAAAGTTGTTGGCGCTATGATCAAAGCGTGTACACACAAGAGTTTAAAAAGCAAGTCAGGCATGCCTTGTTTGGGAATGTCCTTGAGTGAAGCTATGGGAAACCGCGTACTCAGTCAGACCACTGGCCATCTAATCATCTTACTAAACTTTTACTAGACTGTATACTGTTGTGAATAGGTTGTGAAAGACCCTATGTGACAGATAGAAACATGTGTGATTTAGGTATAACTTGTGAAAACCATTTAGTGCCTCTCACACAAACCTTTGTTATGATTGAAGGTGGGTACAAATAATTATGTCAGCACCATAACAAACATTCCAGGCTTGTCATATTTTTAAACATTGTAGGCCTATAGGAAATGTAACTTTGTCAGTTAAATTCATAGACTTATATTGCCTATATAGAAATAAAAGTATGCCATCCAGTGGAGTTAGGACTTTACTTCTGAAGCTTTATTACATTCTGAACTGGCATCGAATCCCACAGCTAAACTGCTGACTACTCTTTCGGTCAGTCTGTCAGTCAACCATCACTTCCCTCATACCAGAGAGAACAATAACAAAGTGCAGCACACAATGTAAAACTATAAAACATGCAGCAAATGTTTAGCAAAGAAAGCATAAAAAGAAATTGCCATAAAGATGACGATTGACATGCTTAAATGTGAGTCAAAGTAGCTATGCAGTCCCGTTGTTATACAGGTCAAGCGGGTTGTTCGGTTTAACAGTCACACCAGAGTAGTTTCTCCGATACTGACTAGAGAGATAGCCTGAAATGCTGAACTTATAGCATGATGAGAATTGTGTGTGTGTGTGTGTGTGAGTGAGACCGTGTATTGTGTGAAAATAAACAATGTTATAGTAGCCTACTCTGCATACCATTAGTTTCTAAACTGTAATTTATGCGAAGTGGTCCAAACATACCTTTCATCCAGTCAACCACTTGCTTTGGCGTCCACTTCGTTATTGGCTCCATAGCTTGCATTTTGAAAGACACTTAGACAAAGCCGACAATTTCATATAATCCCTTTACTACACTTTGTTTCTACATGCTCTGCTGCCGATCTATGTCGGACAGTCTGTCCGTGTTGTTCACTCGACAGTTCTCCACGGGCATACTGTGGAAGAGGCAGAGCGAAACCCCCCACTGCGTCGTCAGAGCCGCAATTCAGCAGCAGAGGTCAGGTTGCAGTTTGCACTGAGTTGAAACCATTAATAGGCGGGGCAACCGGGAGCAACCGGTAAAGCTTATCTCACAAACATTAGTGGCAGGCTAATACCTTAATGATGATACACCGCAGAAAAATGTTTATTGTGAAAGTGTAATTTGTTTGGTTTATGGTGTATCTTGGCTTGTTAGTTAAACAGCTTATTTGTTTATTTTAGGTTTTGTTTATTATTTCTATTAAAACGAAATAGGCTACTGACTATTGTTTAGAAGCCTAATTAAAAAGTTGCGTGGTACAGTATGATAGGTTACTATGAAACCAGTGATGATTAAATTTACATTTGGAGTTCCAGTTTTAATTTATATTTAACCTAATGGAATTGAAGTGACTCACTAGTGCTCTCTGTAGGGCAAAGTATTATTTATTTATTTATTTATGCTCTAGCCTAAAATGTTCACCAGATATTAATCTACATTAATTGATATATCAGATCTTGTCTATTAGACATTAATGAATCAATGTGTAAACTGCATATTATAAAGCTGAATGAGTGCTTGCTTATCCAATGCAATTCAACATTTTCTTCTTAGCAATTCTGCTAAATTAAATACCGGTAAGCATGCCTATAGTGTGGGTATGTGCTTAGACAATGGGCTGCTTTATTAGATTACTGGATGTGTATATACTGTTACCGTATGACAGTGTGTTCCCTGACTAAATGTCTATGTCAGTTTATTACTCATTGTCTTCAATTTACATGCTTGCTTGGGAGAGTCACTATAGGCTACATTTTCTGTACTCTGCACTGTAATCAAGTGCAGCTTAAAGCTGCTGTAGGCTTTCATTACACCTGGGCACAAATCATCTTACTGTGAGCCAAGAAATACAGAAAACCACAGTATAATTACTGCTGTTTTCCCCCTTTGGCTGGACTAAAAGAAAGAGTGTTTAGTGATTTGTAACACAATATTAGACTTAATCGGTAAAGAGTATATTTGGTGGCAGTATGAAGACTAATGGAAGGGCATGACGAGACCTGATAGACCTGCATATTTGTATGATGAACAATGTGATGCCTGTTGTGTTGTTCTTTAACAACACAAACTAGAACAAATGAAATAAACGGTTATAGACAAAGCACTGTAGACCATTGAAACAAAGTAACGTTGGCAGATTCCAGTGTGAGAGAAAGGAGTTGATGGGGTTACTAACAACACATCACAAACCTAGATAAGGTATGTGTTATTGGTATGGGATCAGGTTGCCAAGCATACCAATCCCAAACATACATCACATTGGGGAATCTGAGGTGCGTAATTCATTGCCAATCAGAATGGGGATTTGGGTAGCATGGAATTTAAAGAAGGCATTCCCTGATAGATTAGTGAATCGTGGGATTGTTTAGGTAGAGAAGTGGGGAGCCGACGCCCCCAGAAGATCTACCTGGCAAACGCATTGGGTGGTTGGGTGTTGCATGTTGTGGACACAGTGCCTGACCCTAAAGGGTAAAGGCACCTCAGACTTCCTCAATTGGTCTCCTTTGTTCTCTGCTATAACCAGTCCTAAGAGCTATACTTGACCTTCCCTGGCCCAGCTTTACAAAATACCCTCCAAAAACAACATAAGCAAAGAGTGCATGAATCCATTTTTAATCTGAACCGACAATTTTTTCAGACTCAAAATACAAGATGTCCAGTGTTGGTAGTGTATATTATTCTATGGCCTACACTAATATTTGAAGATTTGTCTCATGAACACAGAGACATGAAACATCAGCACAGAATGTTTGCTTTTTAACCTGACAGGATATGAGGAACTGAATCGTCTACTTTAAAAAAAAAAGGCTTACATCTATTAAAGAGCAATATCTACTCTTGACAAGTTAGCTTTCTAAAACATTGTAACACATATTTAGTGAATGAGAAAACATTTTATTTTCAAAAAACACAATATAACTAAACTCCAGCTAAATGCAATGCTAAATGCATCATCTTATACTATATATATTTGTTATGATTCTTGTGGGTGGCCATATTTAATCACACAGGATTGACCTGGGAGTCTGAACATTAATGCAAGACCACTCCCCAGGCTCCAGTTGTTCCCAAAGCAATTAATAATAAAATGACCACCATTCAGGGAATACTCAAGATGCATATCAATGGCATTATCCTGGATAGAGAAAGGATGAAATTGTGGTGGAATAATTGGATGGCATAGTAGCTTTATAAGACAGCTCACAGCTCATTACCGTATTTGAATGAATCAGTGCCCATTTTACTCATTGTCCTCTCGGTGGCAGCTAGACTAGCTTCTATTAGCATTGGCACAAGACGCCTAGTCTTACTGTGTGAGCGGGCTATGGTGAAATAAAGAGAGCACTGTATCACACAGAGGAACCTGTATGCTGAGGACTAGGGTTTTTTAAAGGGAAAATAAAGTGTTTTTCAGTGCTACTCCTGACTTTGTATATACTTCAATGACACCTGGATCAAACAGTACCGCTTTCACATCTCTTTTTGGGGTTACGCTTTCAAGGCGCATTATGTGGGTTTGATGGGTCCTTGGGTCTGGCGTTGAGGTACTCCAGAACAAAGATATGCATGATCTTGCTAAGGTTCTGTATGGTGGAGCGATCTAGGTTCTGCTCGCTGTCATCAAATGTGTGCCACACCGTCGGGAAAGGGGTGGGGATGAGATGGAGAATATGGACACCTGAGCCGGGAAACAGGACAAATTAATACACATTTGATAGTTTCTGTGCGACAGTCCATGTATGGGTGTATGCTAGCATGTGTGTGTGTGTGTGTGCAGGGTGTGTATTAACCTCTGTTAAGGAAGGGAACATGGTCATCTTGAACCTGGCCAACAGGTAGATTAGGCCAGAAGTATTGCACTTCATTAGGATGATCCACTAGTTGGCCCATGGACTGTAGACGGCGCTCTGTAGACACACAAAGCATAAAGACATATGTCAGCCATCAAACCAACGAGTGAATACGGTTTGTCTTAGAGTATATGTGGTTAGAATGCAGATATATCTCATATATGTTCTGACATGTATTTACAGACTTGTACATAGTAGAATATACCTGCATTAACAGTTACACTTATAGGTGGTGTAAAACACAGTCAGAGAGCATGTGTGTGTGATCACACACCTATGTTCTGTAGTCTGGATAGCCAGCGGGACGTGCTGGGAAACTGGTTTCCGAAGCGAGGACCCGGAGCTCCAATCAGGTCCATCAGCACAAACAAATCCTTCAGGAGGTGGAGGAGAGACAGGAAGGCGAGATTACAAGTGTGGAAGGGAGTGAAGGGGACTAACGTGAGGTCTTAGGTCCCCTGAAAAGCCAACTGCTCTGTGGTTTGCACCATGACGCACAGTAGAGTATGGTCCATGAGAACGCACACTGCACTTGTCTGCATTCAGAACACGTGCACAGAAACATAAATACATGCATCCAGAGACTATCCCTGCTTCAGCTCCTTCTTGACAAGGATCTCTCCATGTGTGGAGAAACACTGCCAGTCTTTAGCTAAGATACAGAACACATTTACTGCCGAGTTATGTGAACTTGCTTTTAAATTGTCTTTCACAGGGCTCGCGTCACACACTCGTGTGAGGTGGCATGATGTCACAAGCCTTACCACTCCGATCCACCGCTCAAGTGATAATTGATCATATTTCCAATCCAATCCAATCCACTTTATTTATAGAGCACATTTTAAAACAACTAAGTTGACCAAAGTGCTAACATCACAATAAATACATAGATAAAACAATGAATGTACACACATTAAACACCACAACAAATAAGAGCATCATGACAAAATAAAAACTCAAGCAGATTTAAAAGCCAACGAGTAAAAGTGTGTTTTTAGTAGTGATTTAAAAACAGGAAGGCTAGGGGCCACTCTAATAAGAATATATTTATAAATATGAATGTAATAAATACATATTTATTATAATTTATAACCAGGAGGTAGTTTATAACAAGTTGTTTTTTAAAGAAGGAACTATGTGTTGCCTTGTTCTGCAAGGGAAGCTAAGCAGCTCAACATCTTTCCACTAACAAATCACTTATCTAAAGTGATTAAGTGATTTGAATGGAGACTACTCATCAGACTGGCACGTACTATTGCATCCAGCTGGTTGGTGCTGGTGTCTCCAGTCGGATGAGGAGTTGTCCCCATTTTCTGGGCCAGGTGGCGAGAGCCGTACAGGGAGTCTGTGGAGGTCCACTGGAAAAGGGCCTCCTCACCATCAAAGAAGAGCAGTTGCAGGGTCAGGTTTGGACTGGAGCTCTGGAGGACGGGGCAGGAAGTGGTGGTGTAGAAGACAAACAGACACAGTGAATAGGGAGTGAGACAGAAAGACCAAAGTTAACACACAGTTTGTTTTTTTTCCAGTGATTGAACCCGCTTCATTGCCTTCTTTGAAAACTGCTGCCCTCTTGTGGTAAGTGCTACACCAAACATTCCTCTGATAACAGAAAGCTGTATAATTATGTTGAGAACTTGAAATTACTTCAATTATAATAGCTGACTTTCACTGATGACTAGTCTACTCCCCATTCATAGATGTCATTTTTTTCTGTATCTGCTGTGGTGCCCCATACACACCCTCTATCACCTCTATCACGGTGATAGATGCATAGCTGTGTTTACCATACTATGACACTTCTGTAGAAATTATCATTCTGGCTGGTTTTAATTACTTTTTTTATAATTGTCTCCCACATTTTTCAGTAATTAGACAAAATGATTATATGAATAATCAATATAATTACTGATTAATGAACAGATTATTAATCATTCAAAATAACCTCATCATATAGACCACGGCTATTCAATTCTGGTCATGGAGAGCTACTGTCATACATGTTTTAGATATCTCCCTGCTCCCATACTACACACCTGATTCAAATGAATAGGTCGTTATCAGGCTTCTAACGACCTATTGCTTTGAATCAGGTGTGTTGGAGCAGGGAGACATTTAAAACATGCAGGGTAGTGGGTCCCCAGCACCAACATTGAATAGCCCTGATATGAACCGTATCATAGACGTTATGCTAAAGGCCTCTTTGACCAGTGGTGTGTGTGTGGTATGTAACATTGGGTCTTACCTTCAGTACTTTCAGCTGGGCATCCAATGCCCGAGCCAGCTCTAACATCATGGCACATGGGACCGCGGAGTCAGTGGCACCTTGGAACTCTCTCCCGTGCCACTGTGGCGGGTAGTACTTGGAGTCATAGTGACAAGCCAGGACCAGGCGCCGCTTGGCAGAGGGGTCAAGGGTAGCAATGATGTTGGTGAAGGTCAGGGGGCCATAGGGCGTCTGCGACTCAAAACTATCCTCTGTAACGTCCCATCCTGCTCCGAGGGAGCTTAGGGTTGTTTTGATGTGCTGGGGTTGGCAGACACATGCACACATCCCAATAAATCACATAAACTTGAGTGTATTGAAATTACTGGTGCAAAATCGGACTATTTAGGCAAATACTGTATCTCGACCTATGATATGTGTATTTGGGACACACTGGCTTGTTCACTGGGTTATGTGTCATGAACTTCTATAAGAATCCTCTCTTGGTCTGCAGAACTAACCTCCTTTACAGCCTGACTGCCAGCGGTGCCTGGGTACCTGGTGACAAGCAGTGGTCTCAGGTCTCTCTGCCACATCCTGTCCAGGTCTGTGTGAGACAGGGCAGCGCTGATCTCTCCCGGACTCAATGTGGCGGCTCTGTGTTTGAGCTGGACAATCAACATGTGGAATGGATTAAAATTCTTCAGTTGCTATGTCTGTCATATTACTGTAAGACAAACATAACTTGTTTGACTGGATGGAAAATTACCGGTAGCTACTTTGAGAAAACACTTGAATGTTCAGCATTTCATATACAGTATAGGTACAATCCGCTTTTATCTTTTCAACAACAATCATTACTGTACAATTTGGCATGTAACCGTGGCTCAAACTACAGCTAGAAGAAGGCACAATGTTTGAGCTCTTCTCAACTACTTTTTGAATACCCCAAAGATGTATCATGAGATCAGCACAGTCATGCTGACAGTACAATAGATGTACAGAGACACCCTCAAAAGTCAGACATTCTGCGTGCAGACCATGACGCAATAGCTTTTGGAGAAACTGCCTACAAGGCTGGTGTAGACTGCCTATAAGGCAGTGTTTGGACATTGAAAAGTTAAATGCATGGAAGTCATTAGAGGATCATTAGAAATGTCATTGATAAATACTGTATACAAAGTGGCAGGACTATTTTATCCATTATTTGCAATGCACAGTTTAAACTAAATATGGTAAAAACGTGTTCTGAAAGTGACATAACATGTTGATCTTTTTTTTTCCCCAGACCTTTTTTATTTGGTCTCAAAGTTCACATTTACACTGAGAGCTTCAGTTGTCCTTTCAATTAACTTAACAGAAAGCATCCTCATAAATGTTATCCTATAACTTCAACAGCTGGTATATTTATTTCTTACACATTACAGGTCCAAAAACAAGCATGTTTGTTTGCAAATGATGGATAGGCCATATATAGGCTCCCACCACATTATAATAGAATACCAGGTACATAATTATGGGTTTAAAAGTATAGATTACACCAATGACTACGCACGGGCCTCACTCGAAGAAAATAAAGTATATGGTCCAGGTTTGATAAATTGCTAGATTTGCAATTGGAGGATCGATGACTATGACTGTGCTGCCATAGCAACTAGAGAAATAGGCAAAGGGAAACCAGGAACACTCTTAATACATGGCTGGGCACATTTTATAATCTCAGAAGAATTGATGGAAATTCACTGCTGTTAAAATGAAATGTGGCGCACAGACACAACAGATTCTGTCAAATCTAAAACACAGACGGGTGACATTTACTATAAATAGTTCAGATTACATATCAAAATTTAAAAAACAACATGGTTAGGCTATATGAGACACATACTGTTTGAAACATCGTTATTAAGGCCGCATGCTATTCTGTCAAATGAGACATTATAACCATTATGCAATTGGCTAAAATATATTTTATAGCGAATCAAGCAACAAACTAACAACATATTAAAAACGATAAAGATGCCCATGACAAAAACATATACATTAAAATACTAAGAAATAGGTTTTATTTATGTATGACAAAAAAAAGGAAAATCTAAATATTGTGATTTATATGGCAAATATTCGTCTCTATTAAGCACTAGTATGTATCCCTAAAGGCACACACATCAAACTAAATTAGCATACCTTCTCTTGGGTCCAGGGAATTCCATTTATAGATTTGATTAATAATATCGCACATAGACCCAGATAAATAAACAAGCGCATTATCTGGCCGTGGCGACGCTCATATGCGCAGATCTCCGCATTCCTCTCTATTCGGTGAAGGCTTTGCGGATCACGTGAAAAACTGGACTGGCAGTGTTGCCAACTCCCAGTGTTGCCAACTCCTCAGTAAGGAAAGTAGCTATTGGCTGTGATAAAAGTCACTAGAAGTCACTAAATGACGTCATCGCCTAATTTGCAATGTGATGTGCATGTCATTGTGAATGACGCTGTGGGAGAGGAATAACGTTGTGAGATAAAAAGTGAGTAAAAACACCTGAAATATATAGAACTACTTTCTTCTGTCGATTCATGTTTGTTTTTTTATATTACAATTCCAACTCTCCTCCTTTAACCATAAAGAGACACTATGGAGACACTACTTTTTTTTTTTAACTGTATGGTCCACTAAAGAGCCTACAAGTAAACACAGTATAACATGAACATTTTGAAGGGCGGCGGGATCAGCCAGCGGAATAAATCCCGGCGCATGCGCGGTTGATTTGCAGTCTGGACGCGGAGGGTGAACATGCCTGGCTCTGACTGCAGCGCTGAGAGGGACTGCTGCGTGAGAACTGGGCCGCCTGTGAGTGCGTTGGGACGGGGGAGGGCCCACGGCAGCACCTGCTGCTGGAGTACAACAGTAAGAACGATACGGGCTTTCCAAAAGTCTCCAGTCCAGTAACACCAGAAAAAGTCGCTAGATTTGTCGCTAGTCGCTTTTTTGAAAAAGAGTCGCTAGATTGGTCTGAAAACTCGCTAAATATATCGACAGACCGACACAAAGTCGCTAAGTTGGCAACACTGAACAGGAGGAGGGAGTTCCAGTGGTGCTGATCACGTCACGCTTCTGGCTAGTTCAAGTCCCAACTGATTCCCGAGCGACACTGTTGGGCAAGGGGGCTGTTTTTGCTTTGTTTGTTATTATCCAGTTGAGGGTTAAAGTTGATTAAAACGGAATAAGTGGAATAACCAGTCTTGCTTAGGCAATACGGCTGAATATGCCTTCATTCTCATTCAGTTGTTTCTCATAAACCTTAATTAATTCCATTGTATATCAACAATGGGCCTATAGGCATATTTTGTCATGCTATATCGAAAAACCATATATACTAGGCTAAATGTACTCAAATGTACTTAAGATACAATTATCTAATAAAAAAAATGAAATCATTGAAGTTTTGCCGAGGAAGTCTAATGTAGTCTAGTTTAAGACGTGGCCCCATTGTGAACATAACAGGCTACATGATCCAACGACCCCCATTGAGGACAATTTTAAAACATTTGTACATGGACATTGGACAATATCATATTTTTATATTACAAACTATACATTTAACTAAAAGTGTTGGCTGTAAAAGGCTGTAGTACGTATTCACATCAAAGTACCAATCATAGCACTATTAGGTCCTACTCGAACGAATTCGCTAAATGTATGTGTATGTGATAATAAAAGCACCTTTACTCTACTGTACGTTTACTCTAAACCCAACCAGTATTGAAATAGTTACGTAGATACACGTGGTTACAGCCCACGTGGTCAACCAGGAAGTGTGCTCCTTCACCGAAAATGGCAAATGCCATGAGAATCTGTGTCCACTGTTTAAAACAATAATAGCCCAGTAGCGCTGTAATCGTTTTTATTTTATTTATACTGTAAAACGTTTGAATGTACTTGTTATCAGCAATGGAAGAAGAAGTGTCTTATTTGAAATCACTGCTCGTGGAAAGGGAGGAAGAGATTACTACTCTGAAAAATAAATTGGCACAATTAAATAAGGTATGAAAATAGAAAACATGCATTCACGAATTTAGCAAGTAAACAGAAAAACAAATGCGTTTTAACCATCCATTCTCCATACATTGTTGAATTAAACTGTTTTCAATACTGCATTCTTCCACAGAGCAATAACAAAATGCACCAGCTGCAAGACAAAGTGACCATTCTAGTCCCTTTGAAGTCAAAAACATCTCTTACCAACGAGGACATCATGCGGTACAGCAGGCAGCTTCTTCTGCCAGATCTAGGTGTACAAGGTGAGAAGGGAACAAAGTGGGCTCAGCTTGTAAGTTTAAGAATATGACTGAGAGCTTTACATCAACAGTAATTTGTGAAGAGAGTCTAACAGTTTTAAATCATATAGGTTCAATTCACAG
Organism: Forbesichthys agassizii; assembly: GCA_026546735.1. Lineage (NCBI taxonomy): Eukaryota > Metazoa > Chordata > Actinopteri > Percopsiformes > Amblyopsidae > Forbesichthys > Forbesichthys agassizii. Next base: position 2,341 of record JAODLL010082408.1, on the reverse strand, counting down.
ATAGCGAATTGTGACATTACTTTTGCAGGCCAGCTGAACCTCTCCAAGACCTCAGTGTTGATTGTTGGTTGTGGAGGACTAGGATGCCCTCTCGCACAATATTTATCTGCAGCAGGAATTGGTATGCATTACTTAATAATAACATTACATGTTATTTTCTACACAAATATCTCAGGAGTGACAGCAGCATCCAGCAATGGGTGAAGCAAGAGTTGAGAGGGTGGCTGGAATTTAGTATAAAAAGCACATTTTTTACAGATGCACATATTTGCTTATTCATACACTTCCGGATGAAAATTCTGGTTTGGTTGCCACAGAGACCTTATAACTGCTGCATAACATGTCTGCTCATCTACTCTTCTTCTTTTTTATATGTGTATACACAGGGCGCCTGGGTCTTCTGGACTACGATGAGGTGGAGCTCAGTAACCTCCACAGACAAGTTCTGCATGGAGAGGAGAGCCAGGGCCAGGCAAAGTCCTTGTCTGCTGCTAATGCTGTCAGGAGGTAGTGACGCAGGACTATTGTGTGTATTGTGTAGTGGAGAGTTCCAGTCACATTGGGCGTGTGTGTGTGTTGCCGGAGAGTGTATGTATATGGGTATAACTGGCTAACCACTGTTAACATGTGCTTGCATAGTGTAAATATGCATAATAGACCTGAGTAGAAATAGTGTTCAGCCACTAATCATAATGGGAGGAACTACTTTGATAAAAATGAATGGCACTTTATTGTGGGTATCAGGGCAAATCTGCAATACTGGCTCACATACACATTCATTCCACAGCTGTCTGTGTTACTAGAACCCATATTTGCTCTCTGGCCAGTAAAGGCACAATACACAAAGATGTTCAAAGGTATCTGGGAAATGTTCTCCTGTTGAATATCACTTTGATTAAGTGCTTATGTGTGTAGTGTCGTATGCTTGTATGTAGGATAAATGTTGCATTTTCAAATGGGTTCTGACCTTTTTGGTTTTGTTATGTAAGATGGCGCTACTCAGTCTCACCACAAGTTATATTTGGTATTATTTCACCCCTGTCTGCAAATATTGTGTAAACATGTTATTTTAGAGGCTGCTATTTCTGCTGCCTTCCTTATACTGTACACAGTAAGCATACGTCGGTTAGCACACACTGTCTATTCATAGCCATATGGGGGCAGTGTTTCTCTAACTATCAACATTCACAGGTTCTAATGTAAAGTTACTATACTTTCCCATTGCATGGTGGTTAGCAGCAGATTAACGAGGAACACGTTAACATGGTGGTTGTGTATAATCGTGAAATTGGACACATTTTATTGCCTCCCGTGTTATGCATTTGCATACTGTACTAAATGAGTAATATCTGAGCACAAAGGGGTTTCCCCTCCAACAATGATGAAATCCCTTGTTAAGAGAAGCAACATTCACCTGAACTGGCTGCTTCAATGTCCTCAACCACATGTTAGTCGATGTTATTTGTATGAATGGATGTTGATATTGACGAGCTGAATATGTTTCCAAATGCTCCAGTATGCTCTCTAATTATGTCTCTACATAGGTTGAACTCAACAGTGGAGTGTATTCCCTACCATCTCCAGCTGTCCTCTTCGAATGCTTTGGAGCTAATTCAACAGTATCCTACCACAAAGCCCAAAGCCTTTAGTTTAAGCTACTCAACTTCTTTTCTACAGTGTGTCTTAGCGCTAGCCTCAAGGTAAACGGTCTATCCTTGACCTTACTGATCTCATGTATGACATTGTGGCAGATTGTTCGGACAACGTCCCCACGCGTTACCTGGTGAATGATGCGTGCGTTTTGAGTGGGAGGCCCTTGGTGTCTGCCAGTGCCCTGAGGATGGAAGGACAGGTAAGGCGTAGGCGTGACGGCTAGCCCAGGCTTATCTCGGTGTGTGCAATGTGATCAGGAGCACTCATTCGCTTTGCCTGTGTGCTCCTGTGTGTAGCTGACAGTGTATAACTACCGTGGAGGCCCCTGTTACAGGTGTCTCTACCCAGTGCCCCCGCCCCCAGAGACAGTGACCAACTGTTCAGATGGAGGTGTTTTGGGAGTGGGTGGGTCATCTTTGTTTTTTTACCTTTGCCTTGCCCAAAGCTAAAATGAGTTTAAAAGTAGATAATCTTTAACCGATTGTTAAATGCTCCTGTTTTCTTTTAGTTCCAGGGATAATGGGCTGCTTTCAAGCATTGGAGGTCCTTAAGATTGCGTCAGGGCAAGGCTGTATCCTTTGGATTTAGTCATAATGCCTACATAAACAACATTTTGGCAATTATGCAACAATGCATCCAAATTCTTATATATATATATATATATATATATATATATATATATATATAT
>JAODLL010082407.1:2474-15428 GCA_026546735.1 Forbesichthys agassizii | reverse complement strand
GGGTCCCTTGCTGGAGCTGCTGCCCCCGCGACCCGACTCCGGATAAGCGGGAGAAGATGGATGGATGGATGGATGGATGGATGGAGTTTACTGTACAGTATGAACCACATATTGTATTGTTTTTGTCTGTTGTTTTTATATTACTGGATAACTTTTTTGGATCACAGTTTTTGACCGTATCACTTTGGTTTTCATACGTCACTACCTGTAAGCATTGTTGTAGTATGTATGTATGTATACACAGAAATAAACTATTTATGGGGCTTTTACACTGATGACATCTATAGGGCACCTTCTGAGAGCTCAGTGAGACATAGACAGGGTATACGCTTCTTTTATCGATGATGCGCTTTCATCAGGGTGCTACACCCCTCTCCTTATTATTTACATAGCGTCGACCACAGAAGAATGTTCCTATAAGCGCATATCTGAACCGCTCACAAGATTACAGCTATTAATCTAGAGGGGGACATTCTTTATTACCGGTGAGAGCTGACCTAAACGGGCACACAGTACATCAGTGAAAGTCAATTTGAATACCTTAATTATTAATAAGGCGGTTTATGCAAAGCCAGCGTTGGCCGGCATTTACTGTATGCTGTGCAATAATAGAGACCAGGGTGGCAGTGCTAACACAAGACATCCTCTTGTCCAGGTAATTAGAGGACACTCCCTGATGTGTTAGCACTGCGTACACTTGCTTCGCTTGGCCTTGTTGGTTTTTTCGGGTGTTGGGAAGGAAGGGTTCTTTACCTGAGGCAATTAAAACGTTTCTTTGTTTTTAGCTAATGAAAGGAAATGGTGTTTTCTGACGTAACCCCCCAGGGTCGTCTATCTACACCCAGTCAGATGTGGTTTTGTGCATACACCCCCCCCACCACCTTGGTGTGTAAAAATTAGGAAAACAGCTGAGGTGTGGAGAATTATTCCAGGAGGAATAATGCATGGGCGCACTCACGCACGTGCCGCGCACTCACACACACACACACACAAACAAATACAGAGAAACCAACCTGAATACACACGTCAGCCTTTGTAATGGAACTAGTCACCAAACTGGAGGGCAGACGAGGTCGCTAGAGGCTGTAGCTGCCATTCAGGCCTGGGGAGAAGGAGGGGATCAGCGGATGGAAAGTGCTGGGCAGGCCGAGGGAGAGGAGAACTGTATGTGTCTAGCCAGGTACAGTGGATCTATCTCTTCTGGGACACGTGATATAAATAGAAGGCCTTTCACAGCATGGCATACAGTAGGCCTATATCTTATTCCGGAGCCGAGACCGAGTCAGAATGATGTGCTATTTTCTGTCAAGAAAAACTTTAGTTTTTTTCATCAAACGCGGTGATGCTATATGTCCAGTCCGTTCAACTGAGTGATTTATGTCTATGCATTTGCCCTACTACTCAAAGGTGAGCCTATTCTAAATGGCTCGCTGGATTAACAAATTCCAAAGACCAAGCCTCTATCACCCTTTTGTTTTCCAATGCTAACCTCTAATGAGGTTCCCAGTAGAAACGAACAAGCTGTTGGTGGCAGTTTGTTTAGAGTTCCACAGTATTTACCACCCCAAACCTCACACTGTACACGTATTACTTAAGACCTGTGCCTGAATTGCAGTTTGCCATCCCTTTGACCTGCTGGTTTGGCCTCACAGTGAATGCAGTGTGTGGCAAAGGGGCCAGCTGCTGAGATAAAAAATTATAATTGAAGGATTACAGTAAGTCTTTGCTGAATGAAGGTCCTCCTATAGCTCTCATTTGATAGGTTCCTCCTTATGACTTTGAAGGACAAATGTTGCTATTACAGCAGGGAAAGAAAGTAAAACGCTGGAGTTTTCTAAAAGCAAAGATATTATTAACTTATTAAACAGTTTTAGTGTGTATGACAATATGTGTGCACGGGTGTTTGTGTTTGCAGCACATTTTAAATATCGTATGTACCTTACTAAGTTGTCAACTCACCCACTCACCTGATAGCTGTGATTGTATCAGAGATCTTCATACAACATGAATCCTGTCAATAAGAATCATGCTAAGCCCAGTTTGAACAAAATTGATGTTGTAATTGTTAGCTTGGTTGCATTTTGGGTGATAAGTGGATTAGCACGGCAGTGCAGTCAGACTGTGTGCGAGTAAAAGGCAGAGTGAGGGATTGTGTGGGAGTGAAACCAGTTCATATTTTCGACTGCAACATCACTAAACAAACTTGGAAGCTGTTAGCAGTATACTGCTCTATTGGATCTACTCTGCTAAATCTGTGGGATGAATGATATAATGACGTCACATGTATCACAGTTTTTAACACTGAGATAATAACACCTACGCTTGATATACTTAAAGAGTACTGCATGGTAATATCTGAAATCATTGAATGCAATTGTTAAAACGGAAAGAAGCACACAAATAGAGTATTGCTCCCCATACAGGTCTGTGTGTCAGTGTGATCTAGGCCTATACGTCACTGAATGCTCAACCTATACATTTAAATTGGTCTAGGAAACTGGGCAGAAGCCAAATATATGGCCAGATATAATCATTTTCCATTTCAAAGGTGTTTACAAAGTGGAGGATGGAATTAAGAATGGGAACCGCACCATTCCTCTCAGCCCTGTGTCTGCACCTGAAGCAGCACTGCATTATTGATAAGGCTCAGAGTAAAGTCTGTAGACTTCAGTCATCTCACCGGCGTGCACTTTATCTAGTAACAGCCAGGAGTTCACATGCCAGTGACATTTACTGTAAGTTTGCACAGAGAAAGCTATATCTTTACAAACCAACGTTTCCAGGATCTGCTTTTCTTTCCTTTTTAGTTTCTTTAATTTAATTTAAATACAAAGTGCTTTAACATCCGGTCAAGCAAACGAGCTTCAGACAAATGAAACAGACATGACAACAACAGAGATAGTTGGGGAAGGCAAAGAGCATACAATATGGTGGGACAATACCAGCCTGCTTGAACAAGGATGATGGGTAGGGCTCAGGTCACCCCAGTTGGAGAGATCGCCTGGCTGATAAGGAAAAGTTGGTTCAAATGAAATGCTTGGAGACACAAGGGTATATTTGAAAGATGAGCAGCTACAAGTCACGTTTATTTATCACATTAATCACATTGCAGGCTTAAAGGGCTTTACAACCCACATTTCACATGGAAACAAACAACACCCCCTTAACCTGCTCCTCCTCCCGGGCAAGGAAAAACTCCCATTAAAACCACATGGGGAAAAAGGTAAGAAACCTTGAGAAGGGACCACAGAGGGAGGAATCCACCTCTCCAGGACAGTTAAGATGCAATGGGTGATGGTAGGCAAACAAGATTTAGCAATAAAACTTTGAATAATATGTTTCGCATTGTGCCGTAATTAAGAACTATAATTTAAAGCGTTTTGTAAGTTAGTTAAGAGTTATCTGTCAATTGTAGCATTAACAGACCCCACAGGAGTCCCAGGTCCAAGGAAGTGTCACTGACAGACCCCACAGGAGTCCCAGGTCCGAGGAAGTGTCCTAACATTAGTCACGACCAGAACCGCTCAACAGCCAAAGCGTTTGTCTGTATTGGAGACATGGTTTCGGCAGCGGTAGCCACCGCCATCCACACATTGTCCGGATAATGTCAGCATCTCCTCTTGATGACACTCCCCCACAGAGCAGGAGATGACCAACACACATCAACTGGTTCTGCACACAGTTCTCTTCCCAGCTCAGCTACGCTACAACCTATCAATCGGTGCAGCCCTAGTATATTTTCTTCTTCATCAAATCAATAGACAACAAACTAAATCCTACAGTGTATGTGATCATAATATAATCCTCTGTAACGTGTGTATCGTGCTCTCCTGTGCTGTGCCTATCAGATAACCTGCTGTTACTATCCCTGTGTCAGTATGAGCTGTGCTGGTGGTAATATCTAATAAGAAGGCAAATATACAAAGGATTAACAACAATAGTAGATGGGAGATTGGGCATTGCCACACTGTGATATGATGTACTTTATCCGAAGAAGCATGCATGCATGATACTGAACACTTCCATTTAAATGGCTCCCAACAGGGAAATCAGCTTGTTACGGATGACCTCATCACATTTTACAACATGCAGCATTCAGCAGAGCAGGAGGAAGCGTAATGGAAGTCAGGACCAGAATTCAATGGAACTGTCATAATGTGAGTTCCTTAGTGAGAGACAGCACTGTACCACTCATGGTTTTTGTATGTATGTGTCTGTGTTTGTGCATGTGTGCGCGCGTGTGTGCGCATGATTACACAGTTCTTCTTAGACTTCTAGAAGCAACACATGAAGACCACGCACATATAGCTATCCGATAGACCTACACACACAGACACATGCATGCACACACAAACAAGCAATGCGATGTTTGCATTAATAACAAATCAGCTCATTGGTGAACATGATATCAAGCCAGCCAGCTGGCACATTGATGCTTTTTTAAATGTTCCTCAAGTGCCCATAGGTTGCCCTAAATGCACCAGATCTAGCTAATTGAAGACAGACAGTCATCGTTTTGATTTCCTTTGAGCAACATCAACAGATGACCGCTAATCTGTCTTGTTGTCATGGCACCAGATGCCGGAGCAAACACACAGAGGCAGCATTTTCTGCAAGAGAGCCCGTGAAATGGAGAGAGAGCTGGCTAATTACTAGTAGCTTTAAAGCCACTCAAATATTCAGATCGTCAGGTCTGCATCACAGCCACAATATGTTATGTCAAATATTTGGTCACGTGTGGTCCTATGATGATCTGTCTTATAACGACCCATTAATATTATTGTTATTGTTATTAATAATGTCGCTGGTATCTGAACTACTATACCTGCAGTTTAAAGATTGATGTTGTATGCTGCATACTTACTATCTGTCATTCATTTGATTCTACACGTGGGGAAAATAGAAGGGTCATATATATATAAGACCTATTGGTGTAAATAATTCCTACCTGTGTTAACTTTAGCCCATGTGCGTAATCCTCCTGATTGGATCTGCATTAGCTTCACTGTCTTCCCCTCACACAGATGAGATGGTCTACGCTCATCACAGTGTATTGCGGTGAAATGATATTGAATTCCAGTGTGAGCACTATACTTCATCTACTGCCTCCACTGTATCAAGGCCAGTGTCCGCTCTGCGAATGCCATCACCCCGCTGCTATAGCGCAATAATTGCCTTTGCTCTCTGTCTAACGCATCTCATTTCCCTTTGCGCATCCCATGTTGTGCAGTGTGGAATCATCCGTCAGTGTCAACGGCTTCAGGAAGGGATAACACATCCGACAGGGATTTTTGTCACCATTACAGGCGTCCTTTCCCAAGGTTTGTGTCAGATCATGAGGAGTAATTGGTGACACTGCGTCATTGCGCGTGCTCCCAGATCTGCTGACGAAAACATGCCCTCCAATAAGTTATTTATTTGTATGTTTTGGGAGGGAACTGTGACAAATGCACCAGATACGCTGTAACTGTTGAGGCTGTGAAGGTCCAGCTGTGCATACAAGGACAGCAGCTGGCTTGTGTCTGCTGACTTTAAGAAGTACTATCTGATGAAGGACTACTTTTATCACTGCTGTGATGAGCATTGCTGTCAGCACTGCCATAAGAAACCACAGGGTGTCACAACATAGAGGCCATAGAAGCCCTTTTGCTCTATAGCCCTCACCATGGACAGGACGACTTTTTGTCCTTTGAATAAACATTAGCTATTACATCCAGAGGGTTAGAAGCATGGATCTTTCCTCTGAAAATGTAAGTACATGCTAAGGTCTTCATATATCTTCTACACCATGTCTTTGAGAAATAGAGATGTGTGCAATATACCATACAGTATATAATATGACGGTAACCTTAGACTTATATATTGACAATATTTGCTGTCTCCTATTTGACACATTTTCCCTTAGTATTACTGTGGTATGAAGTGAGCACTGAAATAATGAGCTCTATAAAACTATAATTAACACTGCATTTTCTTTGACCAAGGCTCTGACCATTGACAATGGATTGGTCCCCAGGGGTCCTCTAAGTTGTTAGAATGGGTCAAGTACTCAAATAAACTTAACCTATTGTACAATGAAATGTCTATTGTAGCATATGTTGATCAACTGCAATTACCAAAACCACAGTAATTGCTATTGGTCTTCTAGACAATAATATGCTTAATTAAAAGAGGGTGAAGATAATTACTCTAGATATTATAGGTTTTACCACCAGAGCCAGTGTCTTGACATTTCCATTTTGCAGATTTGATCCTGATGAAGGTTTCTTGCAATATACTTTTAGTTGTAAAAAGAAAATGCAATCTAGAGGGCTAAACATCATCCTGAACATTTAACATTCAATATTTTACTATACTATACTATATAACTTAATGTTAGCATTGTCTTGATTGATGAATGACAATATCAATGTTGAAATGACATCTAAACAATGTCACCGTCTATTCAAACCAGGCCAGGAGTTTGTACAGTAAAATGTGAATAATGGGACTCCAATTAAACACGTATTTACACTTGAATGTCTCCTTGTTGTAAATGATCACCTTCCGTTGCTCAGCTTAAGGGCTAATGATATAGATGAATTAGGGACAAAGTGCTGAAGGACTTCTTTCTGCTGGCCATATGACCACCTGCTGACTCAGTTTACCCTGGATAGGGAAACACTCATGTTGGAGGGTCAGTACAAGCTACACTAAACACGGCTTGGATGGATGTCCAGGCTTCTTCAAGTACTCTGGGGGCGGGATAGAGTATTGCTCTCTCGCCAGGCAGGCTAGTGTCAGGTGGAAACACTGCAGCACAGTGCAAAGTGTGTTTATCGCACGTGTAGACTTCACGCAAAGGGCAACCCCGACTCAGTGAGTCAGACTACAATGTCATTTAAATTAGTCATAACTGTTAAAGGCCCACCAGGCTGCAATGTACTTGGTAATGAAGGCATTTATTTATCGCTAAAGGATTGTATTGATATTGATAATCTCTCAATAAAAACAGTGATACTGTATACTGTACAATAGTTTGATGAAAAACAGCATTTCAAGAGAGGACACACAATTGCTGTTGTTCAGGCATTCTCTGCTCAAGCCAATATATAGAATACTTGAGGGAATCCGTGCAGTGGGCAAACATACCAGTAACGTACCTTGTAAATGTAATTGTAAATGCCTCCCATTTCTGTTTTTACACCGCAAGACCAAATATTAGAGGTTAAGGAACAGTGCTGTGTTGACACAATCTGCTTATATGGAAAGGCAAACTGCAGTTGTACTCCAGTGCTCACACTGGATAAACTGTCGCTGAGAGGCCTGCGATCGAGAGGTGCAAGCAACAAAAAGAAGTACGCAAACAGTTTTATCAAATTGCTCAGCTGTTACTTCACGCAGCACAATTTCCCAATAACATTAAATGTCTGTATCTGTGTGTGTGTGTGTGTGTGTGCATGCGTGTGCATGTGTGTGTGTGTGTATGTTTATGTGAATTTTACAAATGTATTATGCTTTGTCAGTCAGAAGGTCCTTACTTACATTATTTGTCATAGTCTGGCTTGTTATTACCTTCGGGAAAATCCATCACGCTGCTTAATTCAGCCACGTAATCACCTGCTCTGAGTCATTTCTTGTTTTTCTAAGTGAGAAACCCAACAGTTTGTCATATTCATGCGGTTGTTCTTTTGGGTTAATCATGCGTCATTCATCAAGGCCAGACTAGACTGACCTCGTCTGGGGGTAGGGAAGACGGTGCCACATGAAAAATACAAGCTGGCTGTACATGCACGCAGTACTGTTTTCATAGTCCAGTATATGGTGTGACAGGTCCCTCTTGATGCCAGCCAATACATCAGGCTGCTCAGGTTTGCATGCCTAGTGGAAGTGATCCATACATACTGTAGTACACTGACATCGGATGATGTGTCCAGGTGGGACTGCATGCGTCCATGCTATATTTTCATTGTCATAAATAGAGTGGGTGAACCTGAACCATTGTAGCGTGTTTAACAATGGCCACACACGTTACAAATCATACAAGCAGTAGGAATGGCAAAGCCCTTGCCCTGAAGGCTACATGTGAGCAGTCACAAATGAGATCAGAGAAGACTGGGAGAGCCATTATCCCAGCAGTAAATGCAGAGCCAGAGATGCCAGTAATAATGATGCCGTATTAAATTAACTCTGGATTTGATGTCTCAGACAGACGTGCATATTTCCCCTTGCACACGCCAGTCACGTCATTCACATAGGTTTAATTGACATTGTGCAGATCCAGCACATCATGGTACATCTGATGTTGAAGTAATCCATTGAAAATAAGCTCTGTCAATTGTCATAAAAATGTATTTCTATTAGCTGTGGCAGGTTGAGCATCAGTGCAATCCAGGCCAGTATTTTGCGTTACTGTGGAAATTGTCAACTTTAATATGTTTTGTCCTCTGTGTAGTTCAAGGCCATATTTCAGATGCATAAGGAAACGTGTCACTGTTTCTAGATCTCTCTAGACCTCTCTTTTTTGCAACAATCACATAGCCCTGATGAACAATCTCAATGGTTTTGTCACTGTACATGACAGGTGAGGCATGCCTCCTTTGCGAGCCATTTAACCCCAAAGACATTCAAGCTCCATACGATATGCCAAGGCCGTGAAAGACAACAATTAATTAATAGTTAGTGGTGGCTACAACCTCATCACAAGGACAAACTGCGCTCAGCAGTAGGCTGGTATCTCTGGCACAGGCCCCGTTACTGTTTGCAATTGGAATTGGGTAGAAGGATAATGCTTAATGCCTATCCCTTTGTGAATATAGGCTTGTATGGGCGAGCGACCCGTGAAATGAATATTGTGAGATGAGATTTGTTACATGCCGAGAGGAAAAAGCCAGACTTTCCACCCGACTGACAAACGACCGACACAGGAGAGAAGCTATTGTACAGTCAGGGCTTTGACGAGTTCAGAGAATGGCAACACCTGAAATAAGAAGAGATGAGAGCGGGGGAACAGACATAACACACATCACGAATAGGATTGAAAACCAGAGACCCTCAATTATTGTATTCTACATAATCCTATTTTTATACAAATGTTTTGCTTTTACAGTTGACGGCTAGGTGAGGATGCTATTTTGAACTTTCTCAACTATGAATAATAAGGGTTATACAAATGGACCTGCCTTAACATCACGTCATGAACGCAGATGAGAGAGACCAGGGGAGGGGGGAGGGGGGGGGGGTCGAGGGAGAAGGAGGAATGAATGGAGGTACAAACTGTTAGATACTGTATAGAGAACAAGCTGAGAACGAGGCTAATGTACTGTAGCGCTACTGTGAAAGTGGGAGTTCAAACATGCAAAGTGTTTTAGAAATTGAACAGCAGCTTCTAAGGGTTTTTAATTCATATTCAGCAGGCATACTGGTCGATGCATCTTGCTACTGTATAGCACTCTATTGACGCCTTCATTGTAACACTATAGATCTCTGTATCCATGTAAGGATTGGGTGTTTCATTTTGAATGGTACTATATAATGCATGCTGTTCAGTATTGTCGTCTTTTAATAAAAAATACAAATAATTCATCAACTGATCACTTGACACGTGAAATATATTTTCATTGTGACCAATATAGTTAATCAACTAACAAATGGCAACCTACCAATCCCTTGGCATAACCTCATTAAACCCAGAGAAGCCAGACAGTCCATCCAATTAATCGACACACTTTGTGTCCTTTTTCATATTTATCCTACCCAGGCAAGACATGGAACAATATCAATATTCTCCTGTGTGTCCCTACCTTCTCAGGCAAGGGGATAAGCTCATAAATACTGTCTCTACCTGGTTGGCGGCCATTGCTGATGCTGGCTAGGTTGTCTTGCTTGGGACCATAGATCTCGATTGACAGGTGTTTCGTCCTGTCGGCTATTGTTAATCATTGAGGGATTTGAGTGGCCCAAAGACAGCTTTGCCAAGTGACCTTGAGCCCCACCAGGGGCCAGAGGAATACCTCTAAAATCCCACTCTCCTGTACCAGTGGGCAAGAGGAATTTGCTGTAGAGACTATCCAATCACTCCATAAAAGAGAGTGATAGATGGCTAGATGTGCCAGGCTACTAGGGAATATTTAGACTGTAATGTTACAGCTGGATGCTTTCACAAAATGAGAAGTGCATTGAATGCAGGCATTTAACTCAGGCCACTGTTCAACCTGGCCTGCAAATTGTTTTCCAGTATGGATTATACAAGTTGAACCGTATGCTATGCAAGGGGTTTTGATGATGCATGAGTGGTGCTGAGCTTATTCGTTGTTGACTGTTGAGATAAACATATGTGTATATTATTGTTATAGTGACAGATTATTATATTATAGTGACAGATTATTGGTAGAGAGAGAGGGAGAGAGAGAGTTTAGCAGTGGAAAAGGTACAGACATTGAAAACAGGTCCATGAGGGAGATCTCGGTGATGGTCAAAGAAAATATTAATAGGACCATGCACACTTTTGCATGTTCCTACACATTTGTATTTATTTTTATTTTTTGTGTGAATACTGTTCATGAATTGACCACATAGGGCTGGATTTACAAACATCTTAAATAAAGAGTGTTAAATTGCGTGGGCATTGAATAATATTACACATGTAATTTTAGTATGTATTACGGGTTATCAACTAAGAATTATTGCGTAAATAACAATCGGTGCAAACACCATGGAGGCGGCAGTATTTAAATGAGAAAGAAGAGACATAAAAATATTGGTGAGCTGCAGCACATATGTGAATGTAACAAGAAAAAACACCATAAGGGAGAGTATCTGTGAGAAAGCAAATGCCATACAGTAGGTAAAATACTTTGGGGTCACCACAGACACACCCATTGACCCACACACACGTATTCCCGATGTTATAAAGTATGGTATACTTACAAGTGCTGGAAAGCAGATATTAAATGTTTTCATGCAGGTTATTACTAGATTATTCTAAGGACAACAATGTATCTCAGGTCCCAACCAGAGCCTACTTGGCGGTCTGCACCTTCCTTTCAAACATTTTTAAATATAGATGCTGTCGCAATCACCTGAAATAGCTTTTAGGCTTGATAGATCACATTGTGTGTAGTCAATTTATGTATTTGCATGTTCCCCTCCTAGAATTGTTCACATTAACATTGGAAATGCCCCAAATTCATTAAGGCAAAGGTAGCAAATGAACAATACGTGCTATCTTTGCACTTTTGAAAAACACCATCCTCCGTGCACACCGTTAGAAGATCAGCTTACGTGTTATTTGCAAGTGCTATCAAGTTTCCACTCGGTAACGTAAACCTTTAGTAAATCTGGCCCATAATGTAAATAACTGACATGCCAGATGGATTGTTAGACACAAGCCCATCTTGGAAACTGTCCATTGAAACCGTGTGAAAATGGCAGGCACATTCAAAAAATACTTGGCAGTTGATTGGACCTGTTTGTCATTGTTGTTGTCAAGTTGTTTTTACTGTGGGCACACCTAAACCACGCTAGCTGGATACGAGTGTTTACATTCATTGTTACTCAGATTCACTAGCAAGGATTTATTGGGTTTTCACAGTGATTCTCCTGATCACGAGATCAGGATGGTCTACTCGGTTATTGGCAATATGTTTTTGAATGCTCCAATAATCTATTAATAGGTGCATATACTGTAAATGAAGGTCAGCTCATATTCTAGTTTTATAGCCAAGAGTAGCTGCACCGTGCAATTTGGTTATAAATTAGAAGGGAAAATCATTTTGCAAGGTCAGCACTGGGAATGCATTTTTCAGTGTAGCAAGGTAGCTTACCATTTTCTCTAGATAAGACATCAAAGAAAATGTATTCTGTTAATGGTTAAATATGTATCCAGTATTACAAAATACTGTATGTAAACTACTATTTCAAGAGCTTGCATCTGAATCCTATGTAGATGCTCTCCCAGCCAATGAGGTTTCTGAAATGGACCTAAGGCTGTGGTGTTTAGGTTATCACCAGCCGGGTTACACTAATTAGTGACCCCCTCTCTGTTTGATGGTGAACTGATTACGGGAATCGACTGGTGCACTGCATGGGTGGGAGGGAAAACCTACATATGCACGTCACAATGATTGGTTGCCAGTCCAGATGAGGTAAAGAAAGGGAATATTATCAGAGAAGGGAATATATTGAATGCACTTTATGGAGGTGCTAATCTCTCGACGGATTTCTGTCTAATCTATCACTACATCCTCACTTCTTGCTTATTCATGCACATCTTTAGTGTGTATGTGTGTGTGTCTGTGTGTGGAGGGGGTGTGGGAAGTGTAGAGGTGACGTAGGTGGGCAGGGGGTCCTCCTTTCGTCATGGAGGAAATAATCCAGGGTCCATGAGGTCTCATACTCCAGTCCCAGATCTTCACTCCTCCCGCGCTGTTAAAACAGGCAGCAGCAAATGCCTGTTTCCCTGCGCCTGTATTTCTCTCTCTCTCTCTCTCTCTCTCTCTCTCTCTCTCTCTCTCTCTCTCTCTCTCTCTCTCTCTCTCTCTCTCTCTGTGTGTGTGTGTGTGTGCTCCACTCTGCGCTACTGCAGTGGATGGGGCTGGCGGCATGTTCGCTACTTGCCTCAGCGGAGGGGATCTGAGCATCTTGCCTTCCTAATCTTCCCCGCCTCCGCCGCTTCCCCACCACCCCCCTCTCCGAGCCTCCACAGCTCCTGGATAAGCAACAGAGAAGACAGAGCAAACACAAGAAAGGGAGGAAAACAGAAAGAGAGAGGGAGAGAGAACTCAGGAAGTGTTATCCAGCGTCACCCGTCCGTACAACTGTGCCATCTTCCGCACGGCTCCGAGTGACAGATGCAGCCTCTCGCATTCGCGCTCCGTGCCAGGTGAGTTAGCGCTGCTCTTTTGAATATACCTGCTAAAAAGTGACGATGAAGGGGGTTGAGGGCTCTTCTCTCTCCTCCGCGGGGGGGGGGGG
>JAODLL010082406.1:0-15429 GCA_026546735.1 Forbesichthys agassizii | reverse complement strand
GATATCTAACAGCTAGCAGCAACCGATATCTAACAGCTAGCAGCAACCGATATCTAACAGCTAGCAGCAACCGATATCTAACAGCTAGCATCCACAGCTATCTAACAGCTAGCATCCACAGCTATCTAACAGCTAGCAGCCACCGATATCTAACAGCTAGCAGCCACAGATATCTAACAGCTAGCAGCCACAGCTATCTAACAGCTAGCAGCCACAGATATCTAACAGCTAGCAGCCACAGCAGCTAGCTAAGCGCGGGGTGGGCAGGCACCTTGAGCTCCACGGGGTTCGGAGGGAAGTTCTTGTTGGCCATGAGGGCCGTGTGCTGCCGGCACCATTGGAGCAGCGATGAGAATCCGGACTGGTACTCTGACCACCGCTGGTCCACATCCTTGTTCGGGAAGGGAGGAGGGAGAAACAGGTTCAGGGGGAGGACGGAGAAGGAGGGGGGGGGAGGGAAGAGATGGGAGGAGATGATGATGAGGAAGGAGAGGAGGAAGAATAGAAGAACAGGAGGTTGTTGTAGTGAGGAGAATAAGGCAAAAGAGAAATCATACATCACAGTGCGATCTACAGCATAATGGAATGCAGAGGTGCATGCTGGGAAATAACGCCCCAAGCTAAGACGCGGCGCGCGACTGGCGACCTACCTGTGCGGCGATGCCCTCCCCTCCTTCGGGGATTTTGGGAAAGGCGTCGTAGATGGACGAGACGTAGGTGATAATGGACTTCTCGTCCGGAGACGCCACGTCAACGTCTGCGGAGATTAAGAGAAGACGTCTGGTTTACTTACGCTCCCTCCAGACACCATTATCATCGACTTTATCGTCAGACTCAGGGCCCATTAGAAAACAAACTTATGTTATGTTTATACATTTATAAAAAGGAAACATTCGTACTTATTATAAAAGGCAGCTATACCAGTGTTTCCACATGGTTGACTGGTAACAGTACTAAAACATGGGTTTGACAGAAGCATGATAACATAGTTTTGAGAATTGTCTAGCCTCCCAATAAATTTGTACATTAGTTTCCTCAGTAAGGCATGAAAGATGTTGACTCTTGCTTGGCAAAACAAGTCACTAGGTCTCCTGAGTAATATCCTCATGCTGTCATTGTAGGCAACCTGAAGTTTACGTATGCTTGCCTTTACCAGATTACCGCACAGAATATTATCGGAATTGCAACTGTAAAGAGTCTTCCGGGAATGTGCATTACGCTGAATCCTTACTGCATTAGTTGCTCTATATTCCATTACATCTAACATTAAAGGTATAGTCAGCTATTGCAAGTGTAATGTAAGCTAATACACTTTATCAAATTCAACAATTATCTTCTTGAATTTCGCTAGCTTACCGTTCTCTGTGCGCATTTAAAACATAATATGATACTTCTACACTGCCCTGGCTTCGTATATAGGAACATTAACAAAGTGGCGAACACCGCTATTATTAACAAAGCCGTTGCACTGCGTTTTGCTTCACAATGCATTTCGATGAGTGAGGCAGCGCCACGGAGGACCGCGGAGCGATACTGTTTTGATTTGAGCTCAAAGTTAGCTAGTTAGCAAGCCTTCTCGAGAATGACTGACCCTGCCTTTAACTAATTATATAAAGTATTGTATATGATTCATATACAGCAGATAAGAGCAAAAGTGAGGTATCTATGATGCACCTAGCATTTGGGCTAGCTAGACCCAGTATGAAGCCAAGAACAGACAAGCTTAAGAGCAGACCAATCCCCCCCCCCAAATACACCAGCCAGCATTCCCTCCAGGCCGTCAGCCAATCTGTCAATCAGGCCAGCCAGTAGGCGGAGCCAGCCTTACCCTCGGCGTCCAGTAGTCTGGTTACCCCTAGCGACTCAGCGATCTCGAAGGCCTGCTCCAGGTTGTCGCGGTTACTCTGCTGTGAGACCACCTTCATGTCAATCAGGTCTGGCCTGTGAGAAACACACACACACACACACACACACAGACAGACACACAGACACACACACACAGGGGAAAACAAGTCCAGAAGATTCAGATAAATGTTCAACCTCAGATGTGTGTGTATGTGTGTGCACACTTGTGTAGGTGTGCATGCGTGTGAATGCTTGTGTTTGTGCGTGCACACATGTGCGTGCACATGTGTGTGTGTGTGTGTGTGTGTGTGTGTGTGTGTGTGTGTGTACCTGTATCTGTGCAGCAGGACGTTGAACATGCGGCCGTCACTCCAGGAGGAGCTGAAGTTGCTGCAGCGGTGGACGGGGTAGCCCTCCGTGGCCTGCTGGCTCCATAGCAACAGCTTCTCCTTGGCCGTAAGGTCGCCCGACTCCCCGCTGACGTAGATCTCTGAGATCTGGACAGGACGGGCAGCACAGTTCGCTTATCACCCTGCTAAATAGGGCTGTGTATTGGCAAGAATCTGGCGATACGATATGTATCACGATTCGATATGTTGCAATATATATTGTGATACTGAAAGCAAGGCGATATATACCTAATTTGTGGAAGACTGTCATAGCAATGCTAATGTGTGGCGCCGCTGCGAAAAATATGTAAACTTGCTCAGGGGCTGCAGATGGAAATGAGCTTTAAGATTAATCTGGTAACAAGCATCTTTCATCTCTTTTAAGGTTAATGTATTTTTAACATGTTCCTTTTTACAAATAAAACATTTTTATTTAATTATTTTATCAATACCGTGATTATGAGAATCCATACAGTATTGCGAACCATAGTATTGTGATACTTGTATCGCTATTTCTTACACCCATCTCATCCCCATCTCTCTCGTTATAACGTTATTATGTGCTTATCGCGCTGCTAAGCTAGCTCCTGTTGCTTTTATGCATTTCCCCACTCTCTCTAAAGAGCTTGATGTGTGGCGCGTGTGTGTGTGTGCGTGTGCATGTGCCGTGTGTGCATCCAGTGCGTGTGGGCGTTCATGCGTGCTCGTGCGCCCTCTTGGCGTGCGTGTGCAGCAACTGGCAGAGCCAGGCTGCTGTGGATGACATCAGTATTCATGCGTTGTCGTTGAGACCCCCCCACCCACATGACTGTGATGTCATTATGTAGAACAGCAGACAGGTCCACTGTGTGCTGGGAAGACTGCAGCAACTTCATATGAAGAGATGGACAGGAAAGGGGGGAGAGAGAGAGAGAGAGAGAGAGAGAGAGAATGTAGATGGGTAATGAGTAAGAGAGAGAGAAAAAGAGGGGGGAGAGAGAGATATATAAAGGAATTGGAGAACTGAGAGCAATGGGGGCTCATTTAACTGGACACTCCCCATGAAATTGTGGATGGATGACGCCGCACACACACACACACACAAAACACACACACAAAACACGCGAGCACGCACTTTTAAAGGCAGTGGAGCATTTAGATTGCTCTGGAAAGTGCTATTTTCCAGAGCAATCGGTGTCCCGCCTGGGAACACTTTATAACATACTGACAGGCAACCAAACACACAGTAGCAGTTTGGTTGCCAACTCTCATGCAGCTGGCATATCTGGCAATAAAGCTATTGACTATAATGATAAAAACCAGCCGTTCTGGTCTATCTTTGACAATCTTCCTCTCACACCAAGTCAGCCTGGGCAACCCAGGTCATAGCAACGACATAGGAAGTCTATCCTCCTAGATAGATCCCAGATAGATCCCTGATAGATCTACCCCACAACACGTCCGTCCATCCCTCTCCATCTCTCTCTCTCAGCTAACCGAGCCGAAGGAGAACACTTCATCTGGCTAAGGTGTGAGCTGTGTGTGGATGTACCACACACTCATTTGCAACCTGTCTCTGCTGGCTCTAAGTTTAGCCTCCCTCCACGCACGAGATGTCACGAGGTAGCAATAGTATTCACTCCAGCTACGATGTGGAAAGCACACAGAAATGTCTAACGGTATGACATGCTACTATTAACCCCCTCACCCCCACTCCTCAAACAGACGATGCTACCAGGCTAGCAAGCGCTGGCTGCATCACTATGTTAATAATGAATGAGTTAGGGCCAATACGAGGTAGAGTGAGGGCTGGGTACTCCACACTACACCGCGCATTACTGAGAAATGGACGCACTTAGCAATTAGCCTACTTTAACTTGTTAAAAGGCGATAAGACATGCAGACAGCTAAACATAAAGCTCGTAGTAGAAGGATCTTTATTAATGTGAACGCCATCTACTGTATAGCTAGCTAGCTGTCTGCCACCCTTTTGTTAGCAAGATCTAGCTAGCTGTGTCTGAATGAATGTGTACGCCATCTACTGTATAGCTAGCTAGCTGTCTGCCACCCTTTTGTTAGTAAGATCAAGCTAGCTGTGTCTGAATGAATGTGTACGCTATCTACTGTATCTAGTTGTATAGCTAGCTAGCTGTCTGCCACCCTTTTGTTAGCTTGATCTAGCTAGCTGTATCTTGATGAATGTGAACGCTATCTACTGTATAGCTAGCTAGCTGTCTGCCACCCTTTTGTTAGCAAGATCAAGCTAGCTGTGTCTGAATGAATGTGTACGCTATCTACTGTATCTAGTTGTATAGCTAGATAGTTGTCTGCTACCATTTTGTTTAGCAAGATCGAGCTAGCTGTATCTGAATGAATGTGTACACTATCTACTGTATCTAGTTGTATAGCTAGTGCACAACATGCACTCGAACACAGAAATATATCGATTGATCTCTTGACGCACACACTCAATATGAATCATAGCTGCCAGTTCCAAGACCATTAGGGTGTCTCTGCAGACTACAGGGTTTAGATCAGTACAGTGTGCGTGCGTGCGTGCGTGCCCCGACTTAGCATCTATGCATCAAGTGAGACATTCAAACGGAGAAAATGGAGGCTGGCTGAGATGTAGAGAGGCTGTTAAGACGCAGCAGAGTATCGTCAAAGTCCTTACAAGAAAGTCAGACTATGTGGGGGGAGGGACGGAATATGGGCATACTGTACATATCCACCATTTTTACATTAAAGACTACCATAGAGTTCTATTGAGGACTCTCTAGGTGGTCTGTCTCCTCTATATAATGTCTCTGGTACTTCTCCCATAGAATTCTATTGAGGGTCCTTACAGTGGTCTGTCTCCTCTATATAATGTCTCTGGTACTTCTCCCATAGAGTTCTATTGAGGGTCCTTACAGTGGCCTGTCTCCTCTATATAATGTCTCTGGTCTCATAACCCCCCAGTCACCACTGCAGAGGATGCTGCAACATAATTACGTCTGAAGTAACACAGAGTGCACCCCCCCCCTACCCCCCGCCTTCAACATCAAGCGGTCATCGAGGAGGGAGAGAAGGCGTTTCAGCATCCCAACATTGTGTCGGCTCAATAGACCCGCTCCTTCTGTTTACCTCCCTGCCCACAAACACAGCCCGACAGCCAAACTGGGGACGTCATTAGAGAAATTGGGGAAGTAGAGGGAGGGGGGGGAGGGGGGGGATGCAGTTGGGCAGCCTGCTCTGTGGTGATTAGGCTTTTGTGGGAAGGAACAGGAAGGGAACAGTGCGTTCTGCAGGGACGATAAGACGCAGGTCAAGACACACATGCACGCACACACATGCACGCACCCCCGTGTGACAGCGGTGCGTTGACAGTGACCATGGCACTAGCCGTCTCTCACCAAGACCCACGCTAACGCAAAATCGAGAACTTTTCCTAACAATTTTACTGAAAAAGCTAGCACGCACACAGAACTAGCTAAACCTGGATAAGCAAGATAGCACACAGAGAGCTAGTCCACACCTGACTATTCTACGATGAGACAACAACTAGCAAAATCTGGTTTATCAGGCTAGCACACAGACAGCTAACGTAACTTGGATTAGCAAGATAAAACACAGCTAGCTAGCTAAACCAGGTTTAGCTAGCTAGCACATACAGACAGACATAGGGGCTGATAGAATGAGACCTGCGGAAGGTGCGCCACAGGCACCTGTTGCTGCGGCGACAGAGGGCTTTCCATCACGGAATCCCACCGCTCTGAGGAGCTGCTGGTTAGGCCGCCCCAGTCTGTCTGGCTTGGCGTAGCGCCCCCTGTCTCCGGGGAGGTCAGCGGAAGGTCGCTGGCGTAGCCTGACTCCAGCAGGGGGGCCACCCCCTCTTGCGTGCGAATGGCAGCGGCATCAAATAGGCCCAAATCCTTAGTTTCCTGTCGCCCCGGCGACCTCCAGGGGGAAACCGAGGCCTGAGTGACCCCGCATCCGTTCTGCGGCGCGGAGAGCTGAACCCTGAGGACGGGAGGAGGAGGATGGGAGTGGTCTAGACTGCGTCCGCTGACGGGCGACGGGTTGGAGGGGGTGTCCATGGGGTTGTCGCCGGAGCCGCGCCACACCGGGGAGCCGTAGTCGTTGGGGTACACCGTCCTCACCACGCACAGCTTGCCGCTGCCGTCGCGGATGTGGACCACACCTTTGCGCTCCCTCCCTTCTCCTCCCCCTCCCCCCCTCCTCCTCCTCCTCCTCACACCCCTATCCTCCCCCTCCTCCCCTTCCTCCTCCTTTGCTCGGAGGACCCAGGGTTTCTCCAGGACGCCTTGGGCCTTCTCCCGGACCCGACACACCCGGCCCCCGCCTGGGGTGCTGCTGCCGGGAGACTGGGCCTGGTTGCCGGGGGGCGGGGCCCGATTGTGAATGCTGGAGATGTCCACCATGCCGCTGACCGTGTCCTCCTCCCCCGGGAGGCAGAAGACGCCCCTCCAGGCAGGGCTCGGCTTGGGGGAGGCCGACAGCCCCGCGCCAACGCCGGGCGTGGTGAGGGTGTTGCCAGGAGCAACAGGTAGGCCCAGGCGCGCGTCAGGCATCTCCGCACCTTCGCCCTCCCCTTCCTCGTCTGGCTCCTGGTTCGGCCCCGCCCGCCGCGCTGTCGCTCCTCTCTCCCCCTTCCCCTTGCGCTTCCACCGGAAGCGGAGGCGTTTCCTCGCCGATACGGGCATGCCCCCAGTAAGCCCCGCCTCCCGGGGCGGGCGGACGCAGCCCATGGAGCTCCCCATTTCTGTGGGCGCGGGCTAATCAGTCCATCGGACAGTCAATCAGTTTACAGCAGAATTAGTATCACAGGCTACTTCAGCTCTGGTTCCCGCCCACGAGACCAAACCACACAAAGTAGGACAGAGTGAACAAGCTGTCACGTATGAAGGTGCGGAAAAGCTTCTCCCCAGCCCCGATCCTGATTCCGCGCAGGAGGTTCTATCTCCCGGTGTGTCCACGTCTTTTCTCCCGGTCCCACGGGACCTTTGCGGTCGTCGTCGTCAAGGACACAGGGATGTGGATGGGTTCGGCAGGTGCCAACTTTAGGCCGATCCATCACGGGGGTCGTTGGCAGGTTGGCAGTCGTTGCAGAGCATCACGTAAAGCGAAGGGTGTGTGTATGTGTGTGTGCGTGCGTGAGAGAGAGAAAAAGAGAGATAATCCTTCCTGCAGCCCAGTTTCTCTGCTTCCGTAAAGTGTTCCACACACACTACAGTATGTGCACCTACCGTGCGCGTGTGTGCGTCTGCTTTCAGTGACAGTCTCGGCTCCGTCGCACAATGAAGTTCCTGTTGTGTGGCTGAATGAAAAGCCAGCTGCATCACCGACAGTGGCACGTGCAGCCGAGGAGCGCGCACGCACACACACATGCGCGCACGCACTGCACGCCTCCCGTGCACAAAGCGAGTGTGACTCACACACACACTTTGCGGGCCCCGTCTCGCGAGAGCGCCTTCACTCGGCAGTTGGGCGCGTCGCGTGCGAGCAGAGCGGCGGACTGTTACCCGAGCGGTCACGTCAATCACGCACGCTCCTGTTTGGCAGCGTGTGTGTTGTGTGGGAAGCGTAAAAAAAGTACGACAACGCGACTCAGATCCCCCGGGAGTTAAAATGATGAACCAGGGCTGTTGCAATAGCGGTAACCGCGGCGATGGTGGCTCATTCTGCAGAGGCAGCAACGGGCGGTGCTGAGGCTGTGGTCGACGGGAGGCAGCTGATGCTGCAAACCGCTCGCTGGCACAGCCTCCTCCGTCCCCCAGGTCTCACGTCATGGGATGTCCCGCCTCAGCGCACGGCTGTTGTCGCCATGCCGATGATGCCTCCCATGGCAACAGATGGATATTAAATCAACAGTTAGATGGAGCCTGGGACAGTCCTTGGGGAGCGGATTAATGCCAGCGAATGAGGACAGTTCATAGTTTTTTTTCCTAAGCTGTCATGTCGTGTGTGGGGGGGAGGGAAGGGGGGGATTAGCCCTCTGCATCTAATTATAGGCTTGATTCACAGTTTAGTTAGCTCAGCCAGCCGGCGTTCCAGGCTCACAGGTCGCTCCGGAGGGGCAGCCCACACCGGTACCTCCATCCCCCCACCCACCTCCACCTCACTGCCCGGGTAGCTGAGAAACCGGGGCAGGCGAGCACAACGACGCCCGGCAGAGTCAGCACGGATCCTTCAGGTGTCGCAGCGTGACGTCACAGGGGTCATAATCCACAGTGAGATCCACCCGGGCCTCCCCAAGCACCTCCTCTCTCCCCCCTCCTCTCCTCCAAAGCCCCCGCTGCTCAAGACCGCTGAACCTAATCAGGAAGGCATCTGGGACAACGCAGGAGCCCCCACTTCGGAACGACTTTACTCAGGTCCTTTCCAGATCAGGGTCTCGGTAGGCAGGGTTGTCAAGGAGACGTAGGCACTAGCAGCCGGGGTTTCAGCTAGCCAGCTAGTTGGTTAGCTGGACGGGAGCAGCTAGCGACTCAGCGCCGGTCCGGTCCAGCAGCACGCAGCGGTAGAAGATGATGTCGATGGTGGAGGAGAACACAGGCGCCCCCTACAGGGAGCAGAGCTGCACCGCATTGAGTCTGGATGAGAGGCTGTTGCTAAACGAGGGTACGCGCCCGCCGCTTCCAGGAAAAGAGTGTGTGGCGTTCTCCCCTTGCAGGGTCTGCAGCTTCTTTTGGTCAGCTGTGCACGAGCTCTTCTGTACGTGTGCACGAAAATATGCGTGCGAGTGTGTGTAGCCGAGAGCTCGCCTACTGCCTTCTCCAACCTCTCCCCCTCTCTCTCTCAGCGCCAGAGAGAGAATACGTTTAATCTCTGCTGCTGCAGCCTCTCTCTCTCTCTCTCTCCCTCCCTCCCTCCCATCTCTGCTCTCCTCCTATCGGCAGTCTTGTTACTTCTCCCTCCCCACTCTCAGCTGCGACTGAGCACATTTCTATGCTTCGTAAACACGCACGCACACACACACACAGCTGACCCAAAAGCTTCTCTAAATGGCGCGCAGCGATCGCAGCAGAGGGGCGTTCTCTCCCCCCCCCCCCCCCCAATCAGACTGTTGCATTGCCGTGACACCAGCGAGGTAGAGAGTCAGAGAGAGATCAAACCTCGCTCTACCTTCTGCCCATCCACCCGCAGGTTAGGAATGCTTCGGGATGGAACGGAAAGGCAATGGTGGAAAAAAAAACACAAGAACTCCATGCCCCCTCTATCACTCACACACACACTATTCCAGCGTAGCCACTTCCTGTACAAACAACACAACACCTCTGTCAGGCTGGCACACTGACCGACGCAGCAAAAGGTCACAGGTCATAGCTGAGAGGAGCTCTGGTCATCAGCCTACGTCCCACGAGTAACCGCACGCTAACATTTGATTGCTGAGCCACAGTGTCATTTGGGTGCTCACACACAGACCTGTAGATATAGAGGTGCTGTAGCCACCAATGGTCACTAATTAGGTGCCCAAGAGGTCCCCGGCAATGTCTTGTAAGCCTGGAGCATACCGGCTGCTTGCAACTGAAGCCTGGGTCAACGTCATCATAACACAGGCTCTGATTTTCACTTTAAATGCTCCACTGGTATTAAGCAGTTGTAACAGACTGGTTTTCAGTAATGGTACCATGCCACATTCCATTATTATGACAATGATAACACATTCATTAATTAATTAAAGAAAATGTCCAACATACGCACGTGACTAAATTAAATAGGACTAACCCATTATATTACAGAGATGGAAGAGAAGATATATCAATAAAACCAGACCTAGGAACTCAGAATTTAATTTGAAATGGGTGGAAAACCTTCTGACCAGCTGTCAGTCGATGTTTCAAACTGAACATGTTTCTGGGGAGCAAGATTGACTTTACAGCATCTAAAAATAAACAACGGTCATACCCTCGTCTTACCCTTCATCTGACGGCTGCTAACAACGCTTCTGTCTCCACAAGACAGACATTTACATCTACCAGGCACTGTAATGCAGATAATGTCACCAGGAAGCTTGGGTTGTGTTACTGTAGCAACGAGATCAAAGTTTGAAAGGTTTTTAATAAAGACAACTCTAGCCCCATCAAATTGATAGAAGCATTTTCTGTTATTGCAACGCTAATCAATGAACTCCAAACAACCCTTTGAGCGGTAAATACTGTACAATATACAATACAAATAAAGAATATTGTACAAGTTTTTGAATAATGATATAGCTAAAATACCATATATAAAACATACAGGTATGTTGAAGCAAGTCATGTGACAGAATTGTTTTTTTGATTGCGCTAAAAACAGATTAATTAAAGCTTTAAATACTTCAGTAAGAAAACAGTGATTGTGCATGTTTGGCTGAAGCCATCCTACAGACAAGTCACATGCGATGTAACAATAACTAGTGACACCTTGTGGCTATATATGGCAACTGCAGCCGTGTTTAAACAAAACAAGTTTCAGGACGCATTGACCCCTATCCTCAGATGCAGGGAAAACCACAGAGGGAGGGGGATATTTGGGTGGGGCCATGACAGATGATACAAAGAGCGAGCAAGAGAGAACTGCAACGCAACACCCAAGAACAGACACACTGATAACTAATTAAATGTGACTGACTGGCAGCCTGATTCCATCACACCCCTCCCTCTCTCTCCCCCCCTCTCTCTCTCTCTCTCTAAGCTTGTTGCCATGATTTCATAACAGTCATAACCCAGGAGGATGGGTCACCAACGTCCCTTTCCATTAGTAAACATTTTTACTGTAAAGCCTGCGTTCCAAATTAACATAACTGTAGCATACAATAGTGGCCATTAAAAGGCAATATGACATAACAGGCTGTTGTCCATCTATTACTGCGTGCGTGCGTGCGTCATGTCAGAAGAAACAACAAAAAGATGTAGACAGTTTCCAAAGCGACCACTTCATTAACTGTGAACTCAGAACCTTCTGTTTAAACATGCCAGTCGTTCTCCCCCTTTCTCCCCCCCCCCCTCCCGCTCTCCCACCCAGCCCCAGGACCATCATCTGTGGGGGTTACCCCCCCCCCCACACACACACACACTGTAGCCTTCCCTGCACCCCTAGGCTATTCTCTACTCCCCCCACCGTTTGCTGAATCACAGCTGTGTGCCGCTGCTGCAGAGTCATGCGCTCTATATCGTCGTGGCAACCGGCTGGAAGTGTCACCTTGCTGTGTGAGACTGCAGTGATGTAATTTCCCAGCTTGCATTAAACAGCACGCCCTAGTGGCCTACCAGTGGAACTGCAGGGGAATTTGTTAGTTACACCAACCTGCGTGCCTGATTGTGCATCAGGCGTTGAAAGTATAGCGCTGATAGACTACCGGACAACTAGTGTACATCTAGTACTGTAACAGTGACAACATAGCACAATGCTTTTTGTTTTGTTGTTTCATGGGCTGGCACAGAGCCATGGAAATAACAGAGTTATGCCAACGGATGTTCGAAATTGTTAATGGTCACATGGTTCACGGAGAGGCTAAACCTGTGGCACAATAGTTCCCGGAAGTGCTTGGTGGACAGTTTTTTTATTTTTATATATACACAGTATATTACATTTTCACTCAGGGGTGTACTCACTTTAGTTGCCAGCGGTTTAGACATTAATGGCTGTGTGTTGTCATTTTGAGGGGACAGCACATTTACACTGTTCTACAAGCTGTACAATCACTACTTTACATGGCAGAAAAGTGTCATTTCTTCATTGTTGTCACATGAAAAGATATGCTCACATATTTGAAAATATGTGAGGGGTGTACTCACTTTTGTGAGATACTGTATGTGTATGTATATATATGCATGTATGTATGTATATAAAACGTAACTATTTTTAGTATTTACGCTATCTTTTTTATGAACTATTTTGAGGCTCCATGATCTGCCATTGCTGTGAAAAAACCCAAGTCCAATGGTGTGAACAGAGATGACGCAACTATGTTCTTTCCATGGCTCTGGGTTGGCATAAGATGAATGACGGGGTAAGATCTGGGACTTTCATGGATTTACACAGACTTTCACGTTCTGCCAGAAGTGAATCCTCTAACTCTAACCAAGGAACCACAGGGCCTCAGAACGGGTCATTCAAGGGGCTACAGACCTGGAAGTGAAGGATTATGGTCCAGATCAGGCCTAGCGTCAGCTTGGGGTTGCCGTCTGTGATGTCATCGTTTCTGATGTTCACCAGCTTGACCTGAACAAGAATAACAAACATGAGATGTTCGGCCATCGCCCCTGGAGCCCAACAGGACGTTTTAGTGAAGGAACCATCATCTCTGGCTTGTCCTCACATACACAGATGTTCGTTTCTCTGCCATTTCCATAAGCATCCATTTACAGGTATATACACTTGATGCAGTTACCTGTTGCCTAGACAACAGTGGTTTTCTGGCTGTGTAGTACCACTTAGGGTGATCTGATAAGTCAAGTGTACAGTTCATTCATATAGCCCTAAATCAGAACCTCTAGAGTGGGATTCAGAGTACATCAAGCTCCCCACCAGACCAACATGTCTGGTTGAAGCTAAACCCAAACTCAAGCGTTATCATAGTTTGATTTTAAAATGCAGTAATGAAATGATGCTTTCATTATAAATATGCGAACACAAGGAAAACCTACCATAGCTTTGTACAAAGAACATGTTCATATGAAATTAAATCATTTAAATTGCTTCTCCACAAAGGAAACTTATAGAAGAGCATGACGGTACGTTACCTGTCTCTGTTTGAGGAAGTCTAAGGCGATCTGGACATTCTGTAGTCGATGGAATCTCATCCGACCTTTTTCCCTGGGCTGAAACGATGAGGGCAAAGCAATGTCACGCTGTACTGTAGCACAACGCTGGGAAGTTCAACGGCAGAAAGAAAATCGGTCTGCACCAACGGCATCCTCCTTAAGGGGGCGCTGCCGTCAAGCGGAACAGATAACTTCAAACCAAGCAGTGTCAGAATGTCAGGTGACACACCTCACCTGTCATGCTGTCAGAGCAATCTACACTGTAAAAAAGAAGAATTATTTGTATCATCAGAATTGTTCTTAGTCTGATGAGGGCTTATTCAAATGTATGTGTTTTGTCTCATCTTTTTTCCAGTGTATATCTAGTGCACACACACACACACACACGAGAGCCGTGCGCGCACGCACACACACACACAGTCAGTAGCTGACGGCGGTGCGTAGCACCTGTGACTAAGGTCACGTAAGGTTAGCTCCATCACTGCAGTACCACAGCAACAGCAGTAGAGAGAGAGAGAGAAACATACCATAGAGAACAAGACAGTGAGAGGGGAGGGAGAACCAAACCAGGCAACCTTTATCTTTTATGTATATGCTATTTTATGTTATTAGTCATTATTTTGCTGTTATCATGTCTTTTAAATGATACAGACTTTTATTGTGTAGTATTGCCCTCTAGCTTCGACAATACTGTTGCATTAAATGTCATGATAAAGCTTACTTTATTAGCAAGAGAAAGATCAGCAGAGGTGGTGTGTAACTAAGGAGCGATGGAGCAGGTTGTGAACAGACTGGCAGGTGGAGGAAGGCAAAGCTACATCTGCCAACCATGTTCCCCACGTCATGCTTGGATTCTATATTATAACACTATTAGCTGCGCTTACATTGGACCCTGTATCTCCGATTGGAAGCAGGTAAAATGCCCGACCCGAAAGAAAATGCTCCATATAAACATTTCAATCGAAAGAGAAAGGCCCAAAAAAATTGAAATGTCATCCCAAAGCAGAAGGGTAGTATATAACCCCTTCCGTAACCCAGACAGAAGAATTCTACCATGTAAACGGTTAAACCCAGATAACGTCCTTGGTGTGCTCTTCTGCGCATGCCTCGTTTTACGCTACTGTTGATGTCTGTGGTGCCCGTAGGCTATTCAGCACAGCCGCTCAACAAAGTCTAGACAAAACAATTGTGACATGAAGAATGGGAGTAAAGTAGGGCTACGGTGACTTCATCTGGAGCCGTAGGCCAAATATCTCCACCAGTCACACAAATAGCCTGACACTGCCACGTGCCTACAACTTGATGCTAGCCGGTTTGAGCCTTTTTGCTAGCGGGACACGTTACATTTTGAGCTAGACAATGTGTGCATGTTTAACATCTATTCCGGTAAAATGCAACGGCGCATGTAAACCCCAGACCCCATTAGTTGACATACCATGTAAACAGGTAACCCGAAACCTTCATTTGGAAAGGCAAACCCAGCTAGTGTTCAGTGCTGATCAACCTGTGCTGCACTGTGCTTAATTAAACTGCAGTTGTACTTGTTTTTTAATTGTTTCCCTCCAGCTTTAATTAAACAACACTGTGTATCATTATTGGTAACAATTAATTTATAGTGTATTCTGCATCTTTCCCATTTCAGTCCGACCGGGGTAGACACCAGGAGAACACACACACACGTCTGAATCCAACACGATTTCACACTCGTGTGTGTGTCTGCACTGATTTCTGTAACTGGGTCACAAGCAACTAACTGACAGCAAAGGGCTCCCCCACGCGTTAGCTTGTTGCGCTAGCGGCCACAAATGTAACGCCTTGGCTTGACAACGGTTCCAGAACTCAGCACCGGAGATCCAGAGGCGTCCGAGAAACAGACCTGCCGTTGGGGCAAATCGGCCCCTGTATGAGGAGCCTGCCTTGAAGACTATGTGATACTTCACTGGATAAATTTGTGTCGTCGTCTTTTATTAATATCAGTTTTTTTTTCCTTTTTTTCTACATTTTTAGAAAACTTTTTTAACTGAGGCCAGAGCTCACAGCACTCTCATGCAGTGTCAAGTCAAGAGCGAGCCAGGGAGGTTGGGGAGGGAAACATAAGGGGCTGATGATGAGGAGGGGGAGGGGGGGGGGTCCAACGTCAAACATACTCCCTGGGCGCCTTCCTGCTCGTCCTCCTCCCCCCCTCCCAGCACGATGAGGGGAGGCGCCCGCGAGGCGTACGCCCTTTTCGGCGGTGGGCCGCTCTTGAGTTGCTAAGGCAACAGAAGAAAAAGGAAGGGGGGGGGTGGTGGTGAAGGATGATGGCGACGAGCTGGAGTGTGTAGAGGAAGAGTGTTGATGAATGGAGAGAGAGAGAGAGAGAGAGAGAGAGAGAAGCTGTGTCTCAAATCGCACACTTGTGTACTTATACTTAATATTTTGAGTACATGTGCGCATAAACTGACAAGTACGCCAAAATGCAGTGC
>JAODLL010082405.1:16001-39398 GCA_026546735.1 Forbesichthys agassizii | reverse complement strand
GAGTGTGGTTCCCGGTGTGCCGGCAGAGCGGTGATTGAGCCTCTGATTGCTTTGACATTGAGGGGGGCTGCAATTCTCGTGTCACGCCCGGCCTGATGAATTGGCAGTGAAGCGGGTGGTGGTGGGGTGGGGGGTTTGTACTCCGCATACAAGTCACAGTATTTGTGATGGCTGTGGAACTGAGAATTTAATTCCTAGCTCAATGTTTCTGCCCACAGAAGGGTATTTAACTGTGTGTGTGTGTGTGTGTGTGTGTGTGTGTGTGTGTGTGTGTGTGTTGGGGCAGCAGAAAAAGGTGGAAGAAGAGCTGTAGGGGGAGGGGTAGTGAAGAGTGTGAGCCAATCAGCAATGAGGTGCTGTCCTGTCGGAGAGCTATGCTGCATTCCATTGCAGGTCGATCTTTCCAAGTGGGTTTTATTGACTTCCAATCTAAATGTGTGCCAGAGCATCTGTTCAGGAACACATAGACATCATCAGCAAACTGGTGTTTATAGCGAGGCTCTATATTTCACCAATTATTTACTGAGGACATAAAGCTATAAATGAGGCAATTTGTCCACAGCGCCATTAGTCAAGAGAAACGCTAACACTAGAGCATCTGATTTAACAGATTATCACACTAAGAGAGATGGAAGGATTAGGCTACTGCATGCTTGTAAACATGTTTCACAACACAAATGCGATAAAATAGGAATGTTGAAGATGTGTTTTCTAATTGCCAACTGTGAGCTCACATGTCGCCACATTGCTGTGGTGTCATGTATGTTTATGTCGGCGAACTCGGGCTTTAGAAATCTCGCCCGAGTTTCTGACTTGAAAGCGCTCCATTGCATGTTTCGGTGTCGGAGGTATTTCTTTTTTCCAAGTGTAATGGAATGCACCATTATGCTGCCTTCACTTGTCAGAGGTTCCTACATCCCTAATTCAGAATTAAGAGTGCGTCGTGTGTAAGTGCTTTGTTTTTGGAGCTATATGAAATGAAAACGCTATGTGAATAATTTTCAACGCACATGTTAGAATGTATATGTATTCATTTATTTACCAATTCCCATGTTTGTTTCAAATTTGTGTTTGGTACCTGAAACTAAACTAACATAGTTAAAAAAAAGCCTTTATTGTGTCAGACAAAGCTGTTACAGGTGAACTTTCATTCAAAAACTCACCTTTATACAGGTATATGCGCTGTACTCCATCATGTTGAAATGAATTGAATCTTGGGTATTAGAATTATTTCTGAATTTCCCACTCGGAACTACAACTTGAGAGGTCAGGTGCTATTTCAAAGTGGAAACTACGGCCTTAGAGGTCATGTGCTATTTCCAAGTGGAAACTACGACTTGAGAGGTCATCTGCTATTTCCAAGTGGGAAACTCGTATTTACCATAATTCCGATGCGATGTGAAGGCAGCATCAAACCAACCTGGTTTTATAACACTGGATTCTGCCATATATGAACCATCCTGAACACAACTCGAGGACTGTCTCTTTAAATGCCAGTCTCTTCTGGAGAGAGCACATGCGAGGTATCTTGGGCCGATGCCACCCAACCAGTCTAATATTACAGATTCAGCAACATGCACAAGGTCAAGGCCTCCCAGTTCGCTAATCTCTTGGTATGAGTGACTTCATGACTTAACAAGGTAGCTGTCAAAGGATTGTACAATGCATATGATTAGGAAGCTTAAATGACTTTGTGCCAGAATACAAAACGCCATTATCGTCTTAAAGTGGATCTTTCTGCAGAATTGTTTTCGTTGCAGCCACACACTTAGCAGGTTATTTGTTGAAGAGCTATGGAGACTTTGTGGAATATGTTTAAGCTTGCCACAAAATCCTGTACTGTAAAGAAAAAAGAAAAAAAAACTACTGAAAGATTAATGAGCCCATGTTGTATTTCTAAAACAACAGCTCTGCAATGCTGAGATGTACAAAACACAAATGGTGTTTGTCAAACACCATTTAAAATAGTCACCATTGCAGTGGCAAAATTATTAATAGATCTCACAAGTGACAGGTGACAAGTGTTTTGCGCAAAATATTCCAACACCAAATATTCAAATAATTTGATAGTGGATGGATGGTATAGCTTCAAAAGGGTCTTGTAACTGGAATCGCAAATGTTTTATTGCTGCTATACTGCTACACTGAGCTCGTAAACTATTCAGTCTTTTTATAAAACAGGGTATGGATTTCATTAAAATGTCTGAAATGCATATGGGTCTCATCATAACATTCAAATGATTCTGGTTGTGACGTCTGAGGTCCCCTAAAATTGCTGGAAAAATTTGGAAATCTCTGAAACATTGAATATAGTTGAATTTCCTCTTTAAAAATGATGATGGCCCCAGGTGTGACATCATTTATGGATTGAAATGTATAGAATCTGAAACACGCTACCTCCCAGTAAGAGAGCCAATCAAGTTAGGGCATGTGAAATTAAGTGCAGTTCAGCTCAAAGTCCAAAATGACAGTTGGAATGATATGGTGCCTTTAATGTAGTCTTGCAATCTGATACGTATTCAAGCACAGATGCTTTTTTACTATACTTGTGAAATAGTGAATTGATTTTCTAGGCAGCAAAAAGGCAAGCCATGACACAGATGTTTATGTATTTGCTTAACAAATTGGTCCCAATCACAGCCAAAGAATTGGCCATGCCAATGTTTCATGTTGTAATTTAACCTCCTGTGACTACCGACTGACCTAATAGCACGTGCTAACATGCAAAAATAAAGAAAGCCCTCCCCCCCCCACACACACACACACACACACACACAGCCTTTTCCAGGAGAGATGGCAATGTTTCAAGACGGCAGCAATTAAGCAAGCTCACACCATTCTCTTCCAATTCACCATTCATTACGGAGTGTGAGACCCGCTCAAATGAGTGACTTCACTTGCAGCTTGCGTTCATATAAATATCACCCGAACACCAAAGATCTCATTTGAGGGAACTTGTGCAAATATTGGCAGGCGAGACAGGCATTGCACTGCCCATCTAACTAACCCGTCTCATTTCTGCCTCCTAACAAACAGACGCGCACACACACACACACACACACGTTCATCCGTAATCACGTGGAGCTGTAATCACCATTCCAAGCTAATGCACAGCAATAATTTATGATAATATATGTCTGGGTAGTATATTTATTTAAAAGGGGGCCTGATACCGGTCATGCGGTCTGTTTCTGGCGTGCGTTTAGGAACACACAATTGAGAGATTTATTGTGGGGCTCAGTCCCTCTGCCCCCCCCCCATCCCCATGGGGCCTCGACAGAGGGTTGCGGTTTAGCGCGCTTTACGGATGAGGCTCAACACACAGGTCCACTGTCTCAGCCTCAGGCTCTGTTCATCACACCAAGGGCCTCCGTCAGTGAAGGAGAGCCCGTTGAGCACAAAGCCACCGCACAGCGTTCATGTGTGGTCCCCGGAGTTTCATAAAAGAAAATGACTACAAACAATTATTCTTGAGTTATGAGTCAAGACCTCTGCTGGCATAGTTGTGAAATGCCAGTGCAACATGGTTATACTTTATGATGATAGATGAGAGGATTCAAGGCTCTTTTTTCCCTCGGGCTCATCCATCATCTGGATTTAAGGTTTGCTTCGTAACTGACCACTTTTCTGTCATGTTAAAAGTGACAGCCATATATCAATCCCAGAAGACAATGTATCCCAATGATCCCAATAATCTCTTAATAATACTACTACTACTAATAATAATAATGTGAGCTCTGTATTACCATTGTTTTATGTTTTACTGCATTTATAGTATGTGAAGCACATTGTACGGTTTTTAAACAATTTTGACTTTTTACTTACTATTTGACTTTTAATCAAACAGAAGTAAAGTGAAGAAGTATTTTGTTTTACCGTTTAACTATATATATGTGCTACTGCTAAAGGCTATTCTAAAAGAACAGCATTTTACTGTTTTACTACGAAATACTAATCTTTAACATGGTTTCATGAAAAAGTCAGTTTAATGAAAAGCAGGATGCAGTAACAGCAATCTAACCCGGCTGCTTTTCATTTCCAACAGACGACAGAGAGAGAGAGAGAGAGAGAGAGAGAGAGAGAGAGAGAGAGAGAGAGAGAGGGACACATCCGGTGATGACAGAGGAAGCTTGCACGACCCCTCCTGTCCGAGTGTTGGTCGGAGAGACCTAGGGGTGCGTGGAGCGATTTGAACAAGACGACGCGATTCAGGACAATAAATCACCGTTCGAGGTGACTCCCCCAATCATGTTCAAGGTGGAGTGAGGGGCCCCCCCACCCTTTCCTGCAGCCTTCTAATCAGGCCCCGTATAGCCGGGATGGAGAACAGCTGCCCAGGCGATATGAAAGGGAGTGTTTCATGAGAAACCAGGTGAGAACGCTCTGTCCCTGTCTTTGATGGCCGCGAGGGCTCCACACAGCACCAGCAGTGGCCTCCAGAATGCTCCTCTGCATGACACCAGGGGAGCGAGAGAGCGAGCGCTTTAACAGCGATGCGTCGCCGAGCCGCAGAGGCAGCGGCATCTATGCGCAATTACCTACGAATGAGGAAGCCGTGTTGTTTGTTTTAGTGTTTTTATTATGCAGCTGTGGGTCACACTTACAGTAGCTGGGAGTTCACAGCATGCGGGAACATTCCCATATCTCAGAATAACTAGAACAAGATGTCCCTGGGGCGAGAGCCAGTCAAATAAAAAAGGAACCGTTCGGAGGAGGGAGGGGAGGCATGGTTGGGCGAAATTGAGTTGGAAAGATGAGGGAAAGAATCGCAATGGCAGTGGGCTGGGTTCCTAATGCACACAGCGAAGGCCAAAGTTTAGACCCACTCTGTGCTGGGAATACCAAGCAAGTGGCTCTCTCTTCGTGGGACAATAGGCCAATGGGCGTGCAACGGGAGCTTAATTTTCAAAGGCCGTGAGGCAAGCGCTGCCCGAGTCTTTCAGCGCTGAGCAACAGGCCCGGACAGTATAAAGAGACATTGTGAACATGGCAAAAAGTGATCCATCCATTTTTAAGGGCATTAGCCTCCTACCAGGCAAAGCTCCCAAAACAAACCTCTGTCAGTGCTAAAATGTGCAGAGCTCTCTGAACCTGCCGGGTCGTCTGGGCAACAACTCTGAAAACATTTTAAAGCCTGGTGGCAATTTTATTAAGCATGAAGAAAAATAGAATTCATTTTGAAATGGTGGCGACCTTGGCAGGTAACTGTTTTGAGGTCCCCCTCATTGTAAAATCACAAAAGTGGTTTTACAAGACACAGTTAATACACAAAAAGGCTACTGGATCTAAGAAATTAGCTTGTCAAAGACAACTGGCCAGCTCTATAGCCTTTGGCTATACTCCATGCCTGTGCCAAGATGGTGCCTCTCTAATTGGACTAATTGAATAGATAGTTAATGGTAAACCGTTATGTTTCTTGCAAATGCAGAACCCAAGGGCAATGTCGCTCTTTTTAGCGTTAGCTTTGTTGAACTGATACCGTAGCTGTGAATGTTAACAAGCAATCGTGTTGTGCAATCCATCCTTCTAGTGCTGCTAGCTTGTAAAACGAGATATCCTTCAGGACTACAAAAAATATGAATTCATTTTCACACAAAATCACAGAGCAGAAAAGTGCACAAAAGCAATTTCATTGAAGACAACGATTTATCTTGGGGACAGCGAGTTCGAATGTAATTTGCCTTGCTCTGTAAAATATTTAGTCTCCGAGGCAAAGGCAAGAGGTGCATGTACACTTTTGTCGATAGCTCATAACGAACGCATCTCTGTCAGAGAGAGGTTCTCTCCACGTGTCCCATGATTAATCTGCTGGTCATTAGGCTGTGCACAGCGCCACTGAAGACCAATTCCTTTCACTGCTGACGTTTGTGTTTCGCAGCCCCTGCACTGAATTAGCAGCGCGAATACATTAGCATACTAAGTACCTGTGTCAGGACATGCTAAGCGAAACGCCTGGTCCTTTCTCAGGCAGAACCTTGCTTCTTTCGCTCGCTTACACGCACACCATCACTGCGAAAGTCAACTTTCCATATCATCTGGAAGAAATAAGAAACAAATCTAGCCTTTTCGCTGATACTTTTCACCGCAAGACACTAACATACATTTTACTGTATGTAGATCTCTCAAATGTTAATAAACCTTAAACAAAAAAAATAACAGTAGGCTAATAAAAGGATACAGTAAACTTAAAAAAAAAAAATGTTATCAAAATTTTGTCTTTTGCTAAAAATGTAATTACCAAAACCAAATAAGTTAACTGTCCAATGTACTGTCAGAAATAGGACTAAGAGCTTGTGCTGAAGGTTATGAATGTGAGAAAATAAAGGATGGATGACATGAGACAGGACACAGGCGTACTTTCAGGTTCTTATAGCAGTAAGAATACGACAATGAAAAAGTTTAAGGTGAAAAAAAAAAAATATCTTTGATTTGTATGGAATTCATAAGATGCCCATGAAAGCTAGGGGGTACATTAGCATGACACGGGTAGCGAAACCAAAAGCCACTTTGCTTCCTTTGTTTCAACTAAGCAGCTGTCATTTGCAGAACATTATGCATTTTACATTCTTCTATGCTAATTTTTTTCAGGGGGGGGACACATTTATTTATTTTTTTGTAACAATAAGCGCTCGGGCATCTAACAGAACGCCTTTCATGGCAAAGACCCCAGGGTGCTCTGAGCAGTGCCAAGTCAAACAATGGCTTATTGGTCTGAGCAAGCACATCTCAGCCCTTCAATAAAGCATGACGTTCACAGCACACTGCATCACCCCCCCCCCCATTACATCTACAT
The DNA here is from genome assembly GCA_026546735.1 of Forbesichthys agassizii. Taxonomy (NCBI): domain Eukaryota; kingdom Metazoa; phylum Chordata; class Actinopteri; order Percopsiformes; family Amblyopsidae; genus Forbesichthys; species Forbesichthys agassizii. The sequence goes on along the minus strand of JAODLL010082405.1, from coordinate 32,605 downwards.
GCCCCCCCATCTCATATCTCTGCCTCTCACACACACAGCCTGCTCCAATAAGGCATTCCAGAGAAGAATCAAGATATTAATCAATATTGACCAGGACATGTATGGACATACATTTCTTTAACATTTAACATGTTCAGAAGCGCATGTGTGATTGATTTTTTTTTTTTTTACCCTGAATCAATAAATCGATTGAATATATCTGGGGATATGGATTAAAGCAATACAAAAACGGATAACATCCTTATCCACATAGTTCCTTTTATCTTTAAATAAATAAATACCAATATTTTCAACAAAGCACCGAGGCACAGATATTCTTCTTAGTGATGTGAACTGGATGTTACTGACAGTAAGAAGGCTTAGCACCCACAGCTCACATAGTCACAGCCAGGTTCAGTGTTTCATGTAAGCCATGAGAGAGAACGAGCGCGTTCATTCAGACGGGGCTGTGTTCGACTCCATTGTGTTACTTGAATTATCGCTCTCGGTAGCCCCGAGCCACGGGTCTCCCTAGACGGGCAAAGTCAACTCAAATTGGGTTACCACAGACCCGGGGCTGAGCAGGCAGGTCAGCAGGAAACCGAAATAACACAGCGGAGCCTTGCTCCCCCAGAAATAGACTCCACCATCGGCAGCCGGAAACCAGGTTGCCACGACAAAAGAGAGTAAGAGAGAGAGATTTGGAGAGAGAGGGATAAAGAGAGAGAGAAACTTGTCAAGGATCTTCAGTGAACTCTGAATCGTGTACACTAAGTCCTTTAAAAGGAACCCTACGCGAGTCAATCAGTGAACAGCCTAACTAGCATGGACCGCACAAATGCAGTTGATTTAGAGAAGTTAACCCCTACTGACCCTCGAGGGCAAAATCAATGGCGCTACTGTCTCTGCCAACGAGGAGATTACACTCGATCGGGCCGACATTTGCAGAAATACGAAAGTGAAAGCGATGAAGGACAAACCCGCCCTTTGTCGACAACCCACCTCCCCCTCCCCTTTGACTACAACATTGAAATCCGCCTATAGAAAAACACTGACGGTGTACCTGTGCAATCTGTTGTCCCACAGGCTAACGTCTCCTAGTGAAAACAGACGGTTCGGGTTTACAGCGATAATTGAAATAAATCATTGAAAACCTTTACATTTTTACCACATCCCCATCTGATGGCTCCTGGACTATGCCTCCAAATGTAGCCAGTGTCATTGTGCTTAAGAATGAAGGCATAATCCTTATCTGTGTGGTGATGTTTTGTCTCTCCGTAAAAAGGTTTCCAAGCTAAACGGCTGAAATTTGCAATGTAAAAAAGCGGAATAGAAACCAGCTCGGGGAGATAAAAAAAAAGAAAGAAAAGCAAAACGACGTAGCGAAGATTCATTGAATCTCTTTTATCGGATAATTAGGCATGACTGTACCATGCCATATGGATCACATTGCATGCTTCATAATGGGAGGTGTGTGTGTGTGTGTGTGGGGGGGTGTATACCCATATACAGCTTGTATGAGTGTGTCTGTGGTGGTGGGGGGGGGTTGGCGGTGGACTGCTTTATGCGAAACAGAGGCCTTTCGACAGTGCGGCTTATATTCACGGGCTTGTCCAAACATCTTGTCCAACCTTCTTCTGACAGCGGGATTAGGAGCACCTGCCACGGAGACAAAGACGGGCCTCAAGCGAAGATGAATGAAGGACTACTGGGGGGGGGGGAGAGCCCCGCCTCCCGCTGCCCCGCTACGTGCGCTCGTTGGCAGCGGCGAAGCCCGTTGAAACTACGCTCAAGTGGGACGTAATGAGTCAATTCAGGTCTGACCGGTGTAAGTGAGAAGCGCAAACAAAGTCTGGAATCAAGAGGATAGACTGTTCCGCGACGTCCAGAGGGAGGAATTTTAACAGTGATATTAATAATATAATGGCTTCAACGGCGCGGAAGTGGTGGTTTAGGAATACATGACAGCATGCAAATCTGGGAATATACACATAAAAGGAAAACTCCTTTGGTTTGTGTCTGGAATTCCCCCTGTGGATGAAACCTGCATTACAATAAATGAAACTCAGGGACCAACCTGAGTTCACACTGCTCTCTACCCCTTTCCCTGCAGTCCACGTGCACACTTGTTGGAAAACGTGCACTGAGAAGGACACTTCTTCCTTCAGAGGATTCTGAGAATCCTCCAAAACACAATCAGGGAGCATTCCTTTACAGGGGTGACTAGTCAACGATGCAGTTCATAAATGTATCTACAGTATATTTAGACTCATATCTCTATGTAAATAGGTCTAATTGCTTTGCCAGTAGGACACCGCTCTACTGAAGGCCAGATAAAGCCACCTGCTAACTGACTGAAACGTAAATGTAATGCAATGTTACATTAGGAGGCGACGCAAGGTTTAAGGGAAGAGAAGGAGGGTTGGGAGGAACGCGGCTTGCACGACAGCAACAGAAAACAAGCCATTTCCATTGACTAAAGGCACATATATCCCCCCTTGTGTTACTTAGCCAGAACTACACATGCTGGACACACAGCTACACATAGATGTAAACACAGGACAACTTTCCTTGGCTTGGGAACCCTGTGTCCCCCAAGATGAAGGTCGGGGGGTGGGGGTGGAGGGGGTACTGGGCAAAAGAGGGACGGGGCGGGGTTGACAGGGCCCTCGGAGGCCTTTCTTCTGGGCCCAGCATGGGGCTTGTCCCGCACTCTGTCCCCTGATTCAGGGAGCTGCCCGGGGGTTCCCGGGGGCCAGGCTGCTCACCACAGGCCCTGGCTACGTCAAGTCAATCTGCGTCATTCCCAGCACAGGTCCAAGTGAGGCGGGCTCGAGCCCGCCTCAAAGGAAGCTCAAGCTTGTGTTTGCTAGCGAATGTGCATGCTAGCCACATGTCGACTGGGCGCTGAGCTAACTCTTCGATATCAGCCGGAGAGCTGTGTTGTTTACATCCGAGCACTTAGCTGATGCTGTAATCCAGCGTCTTTAAACGGCACAATAGCCTGAAGATCTGAGCGCATAATCCCAGCATTACAAACAGTTCATAGTAAGCAGTTTAAAGCGGTATTTAACTTTAGTTAAACCCTTGCATGTAAGGCTTTCCTAACTCAATTTCAACCACGTTCAGTAAGATGTGCAGCATGTACTATTATATTTGGTTGCTGTACATAATAAAGAGAACATTTACAAACCTCCATTAGGTATAATTGTATTATGTCTTTGACACAAACCTGCAAGAGCTATAGCATATACTGACAAATCTTTTGAAGACATTACCAATAACAATGGAACACAATGAAAGCTGGGTTGGGTGTTGGTTCAAAGAATACAGCAGGGAAATATGTAATCCCAAATATAACAAGGACATTCAGGATATGGAAGCATGTGGACCTCAGTAAAGTCAAATGCTTTGGCAATAGTTGGAACAAGTATTCCTTCAACCGTGTAACGTATAAGTAAATCTATAATATTATACATATTATACATCTGTTCCGAATAGCCTACATTCAAGCACTTGTTGGAGCTGGAGATCTCCCTGGTCCATTAATATTCAAAACGTATTAGTGTTTCACAACAATTACAATCATCTAGCCAGCAAGGATCATATTGTTTATTTTTTATTTCACCTTTATTTAACCAGGTAAGGTCTCTGATATTTAAAATCTCTTTTGCAAGAGTGACCTGGCTAAGAAGGCAGCGTATCAAGCTTCAGCAAACAAATACAGAGAACAAATGATACAATTCATTCAGTTAGTATCAAAAGATGGAGAACAACAGTCATGTAACAATCAACGATGAATCCCTGTATTCATTCATTCATATGTACAGTACCATACCGGTATATGAGTGTATGTCTTTGGTGTTTTGTTTACTTTGCTTCCAGCTTGAATCGCAGTGCTAATAAACGTGTTTGTATACTTATTTGTTTATTTATTTGTGTTAAATGTATACAGCAATGGGAAGTCCAGGAATTCACTGCACACCAGTAACGTCTGGGGGTTGGGGAAGGGGGGGTTATTTCTTATTTGGTGGGAATTTGTGCACTCAAACCACGCAAATGACAAACGAGCGACCAGTTAGCACTTAGTAAGTGTCTTGTTCTCTTGACAGATGCTGAACGTTGTGCCAAGTCTTGTGCCTTGATCTTGTCACCGGGGGCTCAAAAGAGCCATTTCAAAATGATCCCTGGCAGAGCTGGAAAGAAGCAGCTCTCCCCTCAGTTTCATCCGTCAAACACGAGTGCTCCCCGCCGCGACATATTGGGAACAAAGTGCTTTTCTTTTTTTACCCTCTCCTCCCTTTTTTCTTTCTATCTTTCTATCTTTCTTTCATTCATTTATCCCTGGGTGGTTTTCATGGCTGGATGGGGGCAGGGAAGAGGTACCCCCCCCGCCTCCTCTCTCTCCTGCCTTTCTGGTCCAGTTCCCATTCCTAAGCCCTCGGGTGTTGACAACAGCATATTTGATCATTGGGGATCATTTGTGCTCTGTAAGGGGCATCCTTTATTATTTTTCCTGCCTCTTCTTCTTCTTCTTCTTTACTATTTTGTTTATTTTGGGAAGGCAACAGAGGCCCTCATCTGAAGGCTCTGTACTCTCACACAGGTGACTGTCCATTAAAGGCGGCCCGCCGCTGTACTTCCGCAAGGCTTTTGATGCCCCCCTCCCAACCTACCATTGATTTGGTACAAGGTGCTCTTTGAACATCCCTCCTTTCATCCTTGTGTATAGGGGCTGACAGGGTTAATCTCTCCCTAAGTGGGCGAGTTAAGTAATGGCTTGTCTAAATTGAAGGGAGCGGATATCGCCGACCATTGATAAAACAACTGTACATACATACAAAATATATGGTGCTTTTAATGCACACTTGAAAACATAGGTTCAATGGAGGACACATTTATTTACAAAGCACTTTGAAAGATGTGTGCAAAAATGTTCACTCTGTAAATAGAAATTGTGGGAGTTTTTTTTTGCATTGCTTTAAAAAACAAAAACGAAAAAAAGAAGAAAAAATACTCCAGTTATTTGAAAATGGCGGTGGTTTCCGGTGTAGAAACATCATTGTAGACACCAGAAATCCATTCGTCGGCATTCTCTGCAGACGTTGTTCAGTATGTTTACAGTAGCAGATGTACAAAATGATTATACCCTTTACAAACACACATTATTTTGAGTTGCCTTTGAGGCAAAAGGTACTGTGTCAACAACAGCAGAACACGGCATTTCAATCCGGTGGAGCAAAACACAAGATAGAATCTTGGAAATATTTATTCAGCCCCTTGACATCATCCGGCCATGCTTAACCAGATTTACATTGCTGCAAGCAACAAGGTGAGATATATTTTATTTATTTCGCCAGGCTGTGCTTTCCAACAAACTGTCAATTCATTAAGGCTGGTATGAAATGCATAGAGACGTGACGAATGGTCTGTTGGAGTCCAACCTGGTGGTCCCTGCATAGCAAAGGGTCACACCTAGCCTTGATCGCAGACAAAACACCAAGTGTGAAACCAAACTCTCATCTAAACTGATCCCAGGCATTGATTAGATTAGATAACTTAACCCCAGTGGCTTTCAGCTTACTTCTCAGAGATTTGGTACCATCTATACTTTCCCCAGCCAGTGAGAATTCATGTTTGAAGACCAGAGACTCAAGTTAATTGTTTCATCCCTTGGTCGGGCGACAGCTTCCAGAATTCAACAGCTGCTTTTCATATTCCACCACAAAAATGTGGATTTTAGGTTAGAAAGGACTTGCCAAGGTAATATCATTACCTTCCCAAACAGTACGGGATTCGTTCAAAAATGGTTGTATACAGCAAAAATATCAACAAAGTTATTAGCACATATAATTGGAAAGGATAAATGTACAACTTTATTACTTACTAAACTGCTGTCATTTTCTATTGAACACGGAAATCAAAACACACCCTTGAACGTTTCAAAACCCAAAATCTGTGTTGTGTCCACCAAATTAGAAAATGTCAAACTAGCGTGACGTGGAAATAATGTGTTTTGTGCCGTTTTAGTCTCGCAAATGACCCTTTATGGGTAATTTAATCAGACTAGATATAACCTTTCTTCACGGCAATCGTTCTACTGTAGTGACATGACATGACATTACAAGCTGGACTATGTCCATGCAGGCTGACCTGACCGTTAGAAGGCAAAGAAGGCAGGTGGAGAAATGTCAAACCTGTGCTTCATCAGCATCCGTGATGCACCAGTAGGTTCTGCTCAGTTCTGGTGTCCCAGAAAACAACATGTAAATTCTTCAAGACTATGGAAAACCAAACAGATGTGGTTCGTTCAATTGTGCCTATTTTTGGATTCAGTGTTTGTTTGTCTTTGTGTTGCATATTAAAGCATATCCCAGTTTGTCTACATGCACTGCATTCATACCATGGTTTAAAAGTGAAAGATATGTCTGAGCTATGCAATGATCAATTCAAACGAATTCTGAATTTTACAATGGTTGTAATTTTAATCACACCCGGAAACATACAGTGCATTTCCTATAGTGTTGTAGCCACAGAAGGCCAATCAAATGGCTGGGAAAACAATCACATCATATATCTATAAAGCTAGAGTGCGTTCAAAAGCTTGTCTTGTATAGACGTATTATTACTTTGCTGCTGGCACTCTCAGCCCAAGTCTACGCTAGATAATAGGCTAAATGAGTCCCAGTCTCCCAGAGCATAAGAGATTGGGAATAGCCCCGCCACTTGTACAGTATCCATTAATCATAGTCTACCCATCTATTGTCAGAATGCCGTGGGTTCGACCCTTGCACCTACGACCACTAGCGCCTGCTACTACAGCGCTGTGATCTGGGTGAGTGAAGCTCTGGCTGCTGCTGTCATTTAGAATAAGAAACAAAGCTTTCAATGTAAACTCAGGGCCCTGTGGAATGCAGGGCTTCCATGGCAGAATAATGTTATTCTTGATGTGTCCATTCTTTTCTTTCTTACAGGAGGATGTTACAATTACAAATAAAAAGACGTCGAGGCTCTCTTCAAAATGATAAGCAACACATTGCAATACACTACACTGTGAAACACTGCATTGCATGTTACATGTACGTTCCTTAAATTGTTTCCAATATCACAACCACTATACTATAACACTATCATGGAGTGTGCCTTTAACATAAGGGATGGTTTACTGTATATTAAAATACATAATTTCTACAAGTTTGCTTGCTGAGATGTTAGAAAGATAGTTGAGGACTAATTTAAACCCTGCTTAGCTGCCATGTGACCTTATGAAATCCCTCTGAATTGGGGTAAACTGCTGCCTTGTAGAGGTTGTGACTTCAACCGTTCATTCACTCCTCTACTGGCGTTAAGTAAACAGAACTGCTTAAGTGTCCTTGAGCAAGCCACCGATCTCATGTCTGAGGGAATTTGTTTTAAGTGAAACTCTCACGCGAGTGCTTGGAACTTGGAAAGGCAGGTGCCGCGCGGATTAATGCAACAGCTGTGGAGTCCCGATCCTTTGCCAAGGTGAGAGCGTTTTATTAAAAGAACACCTTTCTTTCTCCCTCCACAAGGTACGAACTCAAAAGACGGCGCGCAAAAGGCTCTGCGGATCAAACTGCGGCATTATTATTATAACACAGAATTGGGGAGGGTGGGGGGAGGGAAGGGGAGAAGAGTTAACCTGCACAAACTTTTTCTTCCACCCATTGTTGTGTGGAGGAGAGTATATGCTTTTGAAATATCAAAGTGTTTCATCTCCGCCAAAAAACACAACAAAAAAAAAAAACAGAAAAAAAAAAAAAAGAACCAGCAATGCCTCAATTCTTTCATCCCATCACTCGTTAAGAGGACTGGCATTCAAAAGAATGCTTTGTACAGTCACCCGTTTTAAGTTAAAGATGGGTTTACAATAGATTACCGTTGAGCGCAGGCAGAGCTACGCAAATGAAAGGCTATGTAAATGTATGAGCACATATATCTCTAGAAGAAAGAAGGCATCGAGACTTTGTTGAAGACGAATACACCGCCCCACCACCACCACCCCTTTCTCTCCTGTTCCGTTTAAAATCCCAAAAGTGCTTCTTTCTTTTTACTTTTTTGCGACGAGTGAAATATTCATCCTGTGAGAGATGGTGGAAGGAATCATAGGTGGCCCTATCGTGTCTGAGTCGCACACAGACAAAGGCCATTGAAGACCTGACAAGCTTGTGCACGGAGGGGTTCGCAAAGTGCCTGTAAGGGTACAGGAAAGTGAGACAAATGGGAAGAAAAGACGGGCATATCTCGCAGCGCCTATAGGCTACGCTGCGCTAGTTAATCTGTGGTCTTTTTAAAGGCCATCTCGCCGCGTCGAGATATGCCAGTTTCTCTCACGCAGAGGCCTGGGAGTCTTTTTTAAGCAGCTTGACTTCTGCCACGGTGGCTAGCCCCAACTATCTGATAGCCTTTCTCCATTTACACGCCGGCCTTTATCACAGCGCTGAATGGAGACGGGGTGCCCTTACCTGACCTGATCTGAACCAGCCCCAGGCACCTTTGACGAGGCCATTACCCCCTGTCTGCAACACTTGGACCAAACCGAGCCGTTTCCAAATGTAGGCATTCGCCATTCAAGGACGAAATAGGATATCAACACTTGCACAATGATTGATAGCACTGGGAAAAAAAACAGAAGAAGCGTATTAAGAACAGCAGGTGACTTACTGTACGCACAAACAAAGTGAGGATACAGAGCACAGACTGTAAGCTGTGCAGGCTATCGGCAGCCTTCGCACTCAATACGCTGTGTGTTAAAGGTCAAGCGGACACGATAATTGAAGGCCGCGTTGAAAAGCCAACTGCTCGTGCGTGGACACGCACTCACAAAAATACAGTAGCCTATATTTTACCTCTGACAGCTGCAAAAATGTGTATGCTATGTTTTGGCTGTTTGTGTCCATTTTGCTGTTATTTTGGCGGAATCCTATGACAAGCCTGTCAAGAATGTTTCTAGAAAACAGACCAAGGTATTTATTGGGGACAGTTCCCGCCGACTGACGAATATTGCTTTGGGGAGACAGGTGAAACAAACCACATTTGCCAATTCAGAGGCGTGCATTGAAGACGAAGACACAATGTCTTTGTTAATCAGCACACAAAATGAGAATAGGATAACATATTTACAGTATGTATATATATATATATATGATATACAGAATGTATATCTACCAAAAAATAAATGTTCCCATTCAGGTCAAGTCAAGCTTATAGCCATTAATATCAATTGTATTAAGTCAGTTCAGACAGTGAGAAGCACAAAGGGGTATCTGATCATATTGAGGCAAATATGCACTCATTAACATATTGAAGGCATGTTAAAGAAGGGTATGTATTACATTCTTAGTATTGGGGGGGGGCCCCCCCCCCCCGGCGACGTCCCCCTCAATATTTAGAACAATGTACTTGTCCCCCTTCCCCCCCAAACCATGAAAAACATGAGAGACGCACTGTGGGGCCCGACAACGATATCGGAGTAGTAGCCCATGTGTGTATTAAACCGCTAATTGAACCGCTTGACAGTGTAGCCGTAACATAGAATAGGCCTACGCTATTCAGACTGTTATGTCCAAATCATATGTATTCGTATGAAAGTGAAAATTTGTGTAACGATTGTGGAAAATTAGGAAAATGTTGGGGGGTGTCGTGCCAAATGTGTACCCCCGGAGAAAACTGACATATATGGGAGCGTGTGGAGCTAGCCTATAGCTGTATCGCACCAGAGGCTGTCTACAGCTGTTTTTATGGATGGAATAGGCTAAATAACGAACAAATACATATACAGTAACTTGTCCGTGGTACTTTAACATTTATAGTAACAAAATAAGCAAGTGTTTGCAGAGAAAGGATGTTGCATGGTTTTCTAGCAAGATTATATGATACTGAACAACCCTTGTTTTCAGTCATGATTATTAGGCAATATTATTTCTGATGTTTATATGTGCTTGGTATGTCTAATATTGTTGTTTATATTTGGAAAGTAAACTAGTTATCAGTTTTCGGTGGACTTTTGGCATGACAGTTGACCACAAATGAGTGGTCAAGTACAGCAGACGACTATCCAGCTACAACGGCGCTAACAATCCGTGCTCAATACTACTATTTGAAACTGGGTTTCTCTTTTCCTCCCAAACACATATCATTTTTTAAATATTAAACACACTATTTGTATTTATCTGAATAACATATTTGTATTTGTCTCCATCCTTACTATACGGGTCCATGGTTAACATACAATCCCCCTTGATTTTATCCCTAGCCAGGCTAGAAAAATGCATTTGATTTTGGGAAGGAAGTTTCTACATATATTGTGGCTTACATGCAGCTTCTATATTCCAGCACAATACAAGACAGTGAAACACACCGTCGCGGACAGTAAACAGGCATGAGGCCTGTACATGTTACATACTGCCATATACATTGTACCCTGTACATTTCATAAAAACATATCATATCCCATTTGCCTGCGGCTATCCAAACGGAACATCAGAGTTATAGCAGCGGGGTAATTTGTGTGTGCGTGTAAATGCAGCGCAGTGTTGTTCTCTCTCTACACTCTGGGTAACCCTGTCATTCCTCATTCTACAATTACACTGCACTAAGTTCACTGTCTAATGATAGCTTCTCACCCTCGTCCCTCTCCAGCCTATAACAATCTCTGTATCTGAATGCTAAGTAGTAGTGTCTGCTAAATGAAGGAAGAGATTACCCCATGCTCCTCACTTGTGTGTCCCTAGGACTTGACGCTCTTTCGCAGGTTTACATGAGTACTGTTGGCACTTTAAAGGTTACTTTACTCACTTTGCTTCTGGAATTCCCCTTGTGGTTGTACTGTACACAGGATTATGAATAAGCTGTAGTAGTTGTTGTTGTTGTTGTTGTTGTTGTTGTTGTTTGAAACTTACACCGCATGCCGATATCATGGCCGAGTGCCGAGAGGCTGGCATTCACTCTCAACCCCTAATTTGGGGTTCTGTGGATGTGATGACAAGCGAGAAGTCTACCTTTAGCAAGGAAGTGAGTCTTGACCGAGTAATGTTTGCCTGCTGTATCAGTGGTTGTTTCCCTTTGTCCACTTATTGTGGAGCAGTAAAATATTAGCCTTTCTATGGACAGGAGATCCTGATGTATACTGTACACACTTTAAACACAGCCAGGTACAGACGCTAGGTATTGGGTAGATGATTATCTGACCACATTTGTTTGGCCTTTCAATAGCTTTGACATACATCTGGCCACTTTGACTAAGCAAAGCCTTTTTAAACCACCGCAGAGACCAAAATGGTCAACAGGTTCAACACATCAAATTAAACCACAGAATCCAGACATCGATTGGGCAAAAAAACACAGATAAGATTTGATGAAGAAAATTGCTGCTCCGCTGTGACATAATATGCATTCAAGTATGGTAGCTGTTGTATTCGATTTACAATGTCTGAAACTAAACTATGATTTGGCCTGGACTAACCTTGCATGCATTGACATGTAGACCTTGTATTGGCAGCACGCAAAATGCTGAAAGACTCCCCACATTAAAGAGCTGTAAAACCGCAACAGTTTTGCTGGCTGTGTACAGACGCCTATTTCCTCCCCCCAACTGACAATTATCTCAAGATGGGAGTGGTTTACAAAACATTAACATAGCTTTTGTGAGCATTTTTAGCGGTTCGGTCGGTTTGAGACGCTAACTCCCGGCTGACTCAGGATTGCAGACAAATGAAGAGTGAGGTTTTAACTGAGGGTGGGAAGGAGGGTTGAGTGAGTGAATGAAGAGAACATGAGGGAACTTCAATAAAGCAGTCGATAAATTAACCCTATACAATGCAAAACAAGTGTAACCGACAAAAGACGTAGATGACAAACGAATGCAATGTAATATATCTGACAAAAGAGAAAGAATAACTGACTAAGACGGGGTAATTTGTGAAAACTTAAAATGTGACAAACCGATCAAATGGCCCTGAGAGAGAATGAAAGGAAAACCAAAAAAAAAAGGGAGAGAGAAAGAGATACATCAACAGAAATGTCAGGATTCTATAAACGCTGTCAATCAGGACTCTTCTTTTTTTTAACCTCACGTTTTCCACTTATGGGAAGAGCATGGCCATGATGTGACCACTTGCAGCAAAACTCCTCAAGGGTAACCATAAAGTGTTGCAAAACCTAACTCTTTATTTGTATTTATTTATTTATTTTTCACTCACCCTTGTCCGAAGATTGAGGGCGGTTTTAGAAAAAATGTCTTGTTTTGCAATGAGAGCATGGGTAGCGTGGGAATCTTAAACAGACATGCTAAGCTCTGAGATGAGTTATTATGTAAGAAATGCTGTATACAACCACACCCATCTTCAGTAAACACTAAAACACTAAATATTGACATTTACTCTATAAGCATTTAGCCAGTGTTTATATTTCAACTCATCGTTAGCATGCATGGGAAGTCTACTGTAGGCTACGTGCATTGCCCAGGAACAATTATTTACCTTACAAATTATTGTTTTGCACAGTTGACAGACGTTCGGGTTGCAAAGGTTGCAAATGTAGATGGCATATACGATATATTTTGAGCAAGATGGATATGCAACAATGTGTAAACTTTTATCATTTATGCTGGATTTGAACACCATAAAAAATCCTAAATCCACACAACCAAAACAAAAATAGATGGAGCTATACTGTATAAAATAATCATGATCAAATAATTACAAAGAAATGTTTGGAGCTATACTGTATAAAATAATCATGATCAAATAATTATAAAGAAATGTTTGGAGCTATACTGTATAAAATAATCATGATCAAATAATTATAAAGAAATGTTTGGAGCTATACTGTATAAAACGATCATGATCAAATAATTACATAGAAATGTTTGGAGCTATACTGTATAAAATAAGCATGATCAAATAATTACATAGAAATGTTTGGAGCTATACTGTATAAAATAATCATGATCAAATAATTACATAGAAATGTTTGAGATTTTATTTATATCTGATTTAACGTCTCAAATCTTCTCTTCAAATTGTATTCAAAGTAGTCAAGAGTTAAAGCAAATTCTTAAGTGACACTAGCCATTCTGGCTTCTGTACAGTTCAATGTAACAATGTATTTACATCTATTATAGAGAAAATGCCAACTGTCTTCACTGTTGTATGAGTTAATCTCCCTAGTGGAATAACCTAAATTCCATATATATAGATATTATTAATTCCCTCTAAAATATAAATACAATATATTCCTATATTTTAATATAGAAAAAATACAGTAAAGAAAAACTTAAGTTTAATTTAGATTTAGATTTAATTTAGAAGTTTAAAATAAATAAATAAATATACTATTTCACTATTAAATATATTATGCAGTACTTATATTATACAGTACTATTATGCAGTACTTCTGTCAGTATATAGAAATATAAATGCTTATCTACGCAGTAAACGAATGGTCACCTACATTGCTGTTGTTGTTTTTCTTTGAGTGTTTCATTGTTGTCAAGGTAAACCTTTCTATGGTGTGGCTCGGTATAAAGTGGACATCGGACAAATCCCCATTCAGACGACCAGGGCAGGGCAGGGCTCCGTTCATTTTTAGTTCGGTGAATTCATGTGTCACTGCATATGCTGGTTACCGCACACTGTTTTGCCGGCCAGATGTTCAGCCTTTGTGGTTTTTACAAGAACACGCTACAACACAAGTTCAAATGATGGAATGCAATGGTCTGGAACCTGAACAACAATTTTAAGTGTCCTGAAACCATAATCAGCTGTCACATGGTGCTCCGGCCTTTAATGTGGGCAAACAAGACTTGAAAGGGAGTCATAAAGAGCACAATGAATAGATAATCTATCTCTCTTATGGGACCCTTGTCAAACGAGCGAGAGGTTTAGCAGTTTACTACTTACAAAATAGCCTCTTGTTTCTTGTGTCATTGAGCTGACCAGCCTCACATAATGACATTTAATGCATAGGTTTCCTTCAAAACACATGCTTGCCCTTTGTATGGAATCCTGTGTTTAAGCTTGTCTTGTGTGGCCACTAGTAAGCCTCTGTATAGGGCTTTGGTGACAACATGGCAAAAGCAAGAGCTGATCAGTGCTAACACGCTAATTGGAAAACACTGTGCTTTTCCCATGACCCTACTATGCCCAAAATTAGCAGTGTTGTTCTAGCCGGCTGAGTTATCATATATATACGGCTCCTAGCTCTACAATGACCGTGTGCGATGGTGGAATGAATTGTGTTGTTAAGTGACCCAACCCTTCCCTGAACACTGACTTGTTCTACAAAATAATTGGGTGCCCATTCACTCCACACAGCACCACATTCCAAGAGTAACTGCAATTATTCCAAAATGAGAAGGCCTCTGTGAAACAAACACATACAAATCCACACACACACATCATCCATGTTATTCATTTAGCTTGACAGAAAAGGTTGAAAGAAATGACAAGACGAACCCTAACAATATGTAGTGTGATAACAAACCAAAGCTCCTTATGAATTGCAAAATTATAATTTTGTCATTTGTAATCTAATGTGACAATGAGACGTTAATCAATCGTTTAGCGTTTCAAGTGAGCCTTCAAGCAAGTCCCTATGAGATCCATTAGCACTATTCTGTGCATGACCATGACCACTGACATTTGATGTCTACTGGCGGAAGATCAGAATATCATTCACCTACTGGACCAATGACCATTTTATACATTCAAAAACACATCCCTCCAATATACAAACAGAGAGCAACATGCATTCATCCATCAAAAGACATACTCAGAAATGTTATGTGAAATACTCTATTTATTTATTTATTTATTTGTTTACACTAAATATATACTATACTATAGACTGGTCTCTAATGCTAAATGTTTTCCATCAGTTCATCTCAGGTTCGAATCCCACCACAGTCTCTTTTGCCTTCCTATTGCTGTCTGAACACCCCCCTCTACCCCCCTTCCCTCCATGTAAACAGTGAACCTCCTTAGAAAGCAGCACTCCCAACTTGTGGCCCCGTAGCTGCATGGACCCCACTCACACGCTCTAGCCCAGCGACACATCCCTAACCACGGCAACAGGGAAACATGCATAGCTAACGCCCAAGGGGGCGGGGGAAGGCTG
This sequence comes from Forbesichthys agassizii, assembly GCA_026546735.1. Taxonomy (NCBI): domain Eukaryota; kingdom Metazoa; phylum Chordata; class Actinopteri; order Percopsiformes; family Amblyopsidae; genus Forbesichthys; species Forbesichthys agassizii. The sequence goes on along the minus strand of JAODLL010082405.1, from coordinate 17,488 downwards.
AGCCCCTTTTGTCCCGCGGGCTCGGCCAGAGAACTTGATTGCTCGGGATTTTGGCATCACACAAAATTTCATTTTTTTTTGTGTGATGCCATTGTGCGTGTGTGTGTGTGTGTGTGTGTGTGTGTGCAAAGCACCAGTTGTGCAGCAATAACATGAAATGTTTTCCTTGACCTCACCAATTAAACTATATTTGAAACACTTTAACGGCGCAAAACAATAAGTGCCGGTCCCGCCTGTTATATGCCAATTTATTACCCTGGCAGAGAATGAAAGTATTGGCAGCCATGTAGCATTGATAGTTTGGGGCAGAAGAGGAGATGGAATAGTGTGTGTTGGGGGAAGAGGGTTGGCATTGGCTGTCCTGTCCCTGGGCAAGAGCGCATAGAATGGCTGCACTTGAAAATCACTTCTTTCACTCAATTACAGTACAGTACACACAACTACTTAAACGCACACACAAAGGCATAAGGGGATCTGACACAAACGGTTGCGGTCGTTCAAAAGAACTGCTGTTATGCTGTTGGTGACATGCAGCCATTTCCATATGCAGTTGAAAGACAGGATGAAAGATAGGATGAAATAAAACAAATGCTGTGGCAGTAAGTAGAGCACTGGTCATCCTGAATTGTCATTCTCAAACAAACAAACAAACAAACAAGAGTGTGTTGATCCCTAGTAAGATACTGTATATTTTCCGCCATAGAGAGTGCAAACTAGCCACAAGAGCGGTGCTTTGAAACGGTAATTCCACTGTGCAATTTCAGATTTCAGTTGAACTGTTTTTCTGTCTTGTGTGGTGTACGGCGACCAACATAGAAATATGGTGATGTCATGGTCAGACGTAGAAATATGCTATATGTTGATTGTTTACAGTTGTGTGGGGGTAGCATTTAGGTTGGACTTTCTTTCTCGTTTCTTTGTCGTTCATTATTTTGCCATGCGTGTGTTCTGTTCATGTGTGTTCCGTTCGATGTCAAGTTGTCTATGGTCCCAATCACATGGAAGATTGTCTGCTTGGGGCAAAGAGAAAAACAGGAAAATGTCCATGCAGTGATACACAGGAACGGCATAGTGATGAATAAAGGCCTCATATTCAGTGAGAAACTTTGCCTTAAACCAAAAATAAGTTGTCTAATAGCCTACTAACAGAATTGGCTATGAAGTCAGTCGAGTCATATTGTATATGTAAACTGCACAACCTAAAGCTTGACCACACAAGCTAGCTTGCTAGCAAGTAGCATATTCATAGAGGATATAGGTGAAAGCTAGCATGGCGCCAAATTCTATGCTAGCAGACGCTAGGCTGGCAGATGCTACGGTAGCCTAGCTAGGTCTCCTGCATCTCCGGCATTCACCTCAAGGCTGTAACGAGAGCCAATGAGCCACGGAGCGAGCAAGCGAGGGAACAGGCCTGAGCATCGAGGCCAGGCGAGGACAACGACTGCCAGTGGGGGGGGGGGGGGGGGGGGGGGGGGGGGGGGGGGGGG
>JAODLL010082405.1:2263-12565 GCA_026546735.1 Forbesichthys agassizii | reverse complement strand
CCCCCCCCCCCCCCCCCCCCCCCCCCCCCCCCCCCCCCCCCCCCCCCCCCTCTGGAGCGAGCAGAAAATGGAGGGAAACGAAGACCTAGGCTAGTAAAAATCAAGTTTCAGCCGTAATGTTATTTTCATTCATATCGAACAGACATTAAGACGAAAAATATATATACAAAAAAGTCAATGGAGAATGGACAATGGATGTCATAATGTTAACTTGCACGGTGTCTATTTTTGGCCGACGCCAAAGAGAAAGGTGCTTTGAAAGTAACTCATGGAAAAATAAGAATCTAAAAAAGAAATAAGAATAAAAAGAAACAAAATAAAATATTGTGATATTTTTATTGATGTGAAAAATCTCACCAGGGGGGGTCGGTGACAGGTCAGAGAGAGGGGAGGCAATATTCCTGGCCAGGTTTTATGGAGGAATAAATGAAAAAAAACCAAAAAAAACACTAACCACATCCTGGCAAATCAACTGGGAAAGCACCCGCTCATAAGAGAGGCCTGAGGGAGATATGACACTCCTAATGATTTTCAGGAACATTCAGTCACCCCTGCACGGCCTTTGAGATCATGAAGTGGGAGCAGTTTGCTGCAAGGCTCATGAGACCGCCCTGATTCAATGTCCGAGGCAACAGTCACTGTTCTGACCAATCAGTGATAGCTATTCGCTTGGTGTGCTAGCGACTTGAGAACAACAATGGCGGTTCCTAAAGATAGGAGATTGCCTCTTAAGCCCGTATGACTGGATTGGGATGGCACAATACCGACATATGTCACAATGAAACAAATAGCAAATGTCCATTGCCTTAAACCAGATATGCGAATATTGGTGGTAATGACACGTTGTTTTAAATAATATTACCATTCTACAATACAAGTCCAATGTATGTCTTTACTATGTTAAGAAATAAATTGTTATCAAGACATTGTTGGGCAAACTGAGAAAACACATATGGAGGCGTGTTCAAAATTTAACCTGTGACCTTTCTGTGGTGGGGCTGTTTTCTCTAAGTGTTCAGTACTTCACAAACACGGACGGGAATTTGTTAAAGATTCCCTAAAAAGCTGCTTGTCCACTATTAGGAGCATTAGAGATTAGTCACAGACCACACGGCTACAATAATTAGTCCACCACAACAAACAGAAATAAGCCTGGACACTAGCTCCAATTATCTCCCAAATTGGGGTTAATTAGATATATGTTAATAATCTTTATGTTTTCCCCTCTGTCTCTCTCTCTAGAAGGAAATGGAGGAATTATCAGTTTGCCAGTTTAGTTTAGTTCGACATGATTTTACACAAGTCACATATTAAATGTTACTGGTTATAGCAGAAGTCATGTGAAAAGTAATGTATGGCAGTAGAAATCGCCAAGGATGTACCTGTACATGTGCTGCAGTACTTGCACTTAAACATTATGCTGCCCCAAAGTGTGTCGGGGCTTCTGGACAGGTCAAGAAATGTTCTTATGTTTTCTATATTTGATTATTTCATTTTCTGTGAGAGTGATCTATATTTCTTTAAGCTTGAAAAGACCACTGTCATTTAAACATGTATTAAATCATAGGTTTCGATAAATACCTCCCAATTTGTGCCGTTTCTTTTCTATTGATCTGTTGGGTTTTTTGAATAACCACCTCTCATTCATGACTATAATTGTCCTCCTTCTCTCCACCACCACCTCCTCCTCTAGTCATCTCCCCTCCACCTAACAAGGAACTCCAGATTCCAGTCCAGGAAAAACAAGTCTAAGGGTTTGGGGGGATGGGGCCTGTGTGTGTGGAAGGACGGGGGGGGTGGAACAGATTGCTAGATGGTTGTTGGCCTGTCAAAGTGAACAGAATTGTGACACAAGATTGAGAATCTAAATCTGCATTAAAGGCTTTTGTTGGGCTTGAGGCAACTTGCTCCACACTAAGGGATGTTTATCTCGCCGTGGAGAGGAGGGGACGAATGGGTGCGTTGAGCCTGGCCGCCCCACCCCCCGCACACACCCCCAATAGCCTTCCAACCCACTGGACACTGTACCCTGCCGCTCCCCCGGGTTGAAGTCCGTTGAAGTCAACACATTGTCCAGGTTGATGACAAGTTGCATGTTGTCACGACGATCGGCATCGGAACTTTCTAGCATGTCAATTGAGGAGCGTTTACAAGAAAAATGTATTATATTTTATGCAACCTTCACAATACATATTTACTCTTCTAGATGCAAATCCAAACAGATTAATTGAAATGCATCCACATAAAAACTAACTTTTGAGGAGTGATTTTATACAGACTAAGTGATACTTTCATATAATTTAACATTTAAATGAAATCCTATTTAACAAGGATTAGATTGGTCAGTCAACTAAAAGGTAAACAATGTCAAAAATTAGATAACAGCAGGGGTTATTGGCATTTCATTGTTTACTTAGTTGCTTGTTTCAGCTACTATTTATGTGAAAACATTGGTCTTTGCAATAATCCTTTCCACAGTATATGTTGGCCTAGATTGTTCTGCTCAGTTTAATCACAATGACTGGCGTGTCTCAAACTAAAGGTCACAGGGGTCAAGACTCAAAATGGGTCATCGACCTATTTCTGGAGGGTCTACAAGTATCTGACCTTAGATCCCATAGAGAGAGAAATGACCCTATGACATTAGATTGTGTTTACACAAACCAAAGTCAATTTACAAGGCATATATTGACGTGACACTTGACATGTGTCAGAGCTCTTTATCACCAACAAAACAAAAAAAACGACAAAGGAGAGACAACAGGACAATTAGACAAAATCTCTATGACAGCCAACAAGACAGCATGGTGACAAGGCTAAGCATGTGTGCTGTTGTGCATGTCATATGGCGACTGACTGTGCCACGGGGTAAGGCAACGCAGGGGGATTAATTAAACTGATGCATCGCAGAGGCTGGCCTGCTGGTCCAATCTAGGCAAAGACGCTTCTTATCAGCTTAATAGTTAATAATAATAATCTCACTATGGTGTAATCATATGTAAATGTATTATTAGGAAAACCTCTTGAGATGAACCATCTCGTTTTCAAGAGGGTCCTAAACATAGACAGAATTACAGAAATAATACATAATGAAACAGTTACATTCATACAAACAGACAATTGCTCTCCAGACCTAACCACTTCCCCATCCACTGATTCACGTAAGTTATCAGAACATATTCAGCAGAAATACAAGCATATACACAAATATTATCCACATACAGTAGTTATAATCAAGCATACATTGTATTAAAATGTACTGTATTGTATGTATGATCTTCATATTATAAGTAATTACACAAATGTATAATTAAAAGCACAAGCAGGTTGTTTGGAGGTAAGAAAAAAAGAGATGCCTTGAAGAGGTGAAAAGAGGTAATGGATCTAAGAGTACTGGGCAAATTGTTCCAATCATAAGGGGCTTTAAATTTAAATGCACGTCGTCCAATTTCACTTGAAATTCTAGGAAAAGAGAAAAAGAGGATATTCTGTGTTTCGTAGACTATATAATGATCTGTGTGGGTTTAAAAATTGCTTTAAGTATGAGGGATAATTAAGGAAAATACATTTAAATATAAACTGTATCCAATGAAAATGTCTTCTAGATTTAGGTGTTAACCAATTTAGTTTCTCATACATAAGACAGTGATAAGTTCTATAAGGACACCTCAAAACAAATCTACAAAGACTATTATAAGCAATATTGAGAGGACGAAGATTTGTTTCTGAGGTATTTTGATAGTCAACATCAGCATAATCTAGTATTGGCAATATTAAGTGTGAAATAATAATTGTTCTAATATGTAGGGTAAAACAGTTAATAGAGCGATATAATATTCTTAGGTTGCAATTAATTTTCTTTATCACTGAATCAATATGGGACTTAAATGATAGTTGTAAATCCAGCCAAATATCTAAGTATTTAAATTCCTCCACTTTCTGAAGAGGAGTCCCATCTAGCAATTTGACTAAAGAGTTATTTGTGATACGCGAAAGTTTATATCTAGTACCAAACAACATAGTATAAGTCTTCTGCTTATTCATTAAAAGTTTGTTAAGACAAAAACATTTTTTAACAGCATCAAAGTCAGCTTGTAATGTACTTTGAATTTCAGCTACATCAGTGTTGGAGGAATAGATCATCATCCGTCAACGACCATTGAGGAAACTCATCCACAGCCCTTCAAGACAAACTAAGCCTAGATTGGCATTAGCGGCCTCTTCACCAGTCCACCGATGGACACGGAACAAAGAGACGTCATTGCGTCTGTGCGTATTTATGTCCTGGATGGAATATGTGCTGCGTCATATCAACTGCAAAGTGATGTAACTGGTTTTATGTTTTTCTGTAGTAGTCTTCTGACATCTGTGGCTTTTGAATATGTCATGACAACATATTACCCTCAATACGTGGTTTCGTCATCAGAAAAGCATTGCAGAAGAACTATATAATCACCAATAAATTGAACAAATGACTCCAGACGTTCACTTTTCATCAAGTGAGAACTAACGCTGCAAATATTATAATTAAATGATGGCATGTAGCATAACAGGGAGGTTAGCTAATTGTCAATGCATTGACATCTTTTTGTGTACCTAGCTACCATACAGTAGCATACGGTTATACAGTATGACCGCCTTTTGTGTCTGAGTGACAGTTGGCTGTTCCGCACTACCACATATTTCAACAATGGTTATAGTACAGTATCAGTCACGCAGGGAAAGTCCTCTCCATGTAACAGTATCCAGACATAACATGTTTATTGTAGCCATTTACCCGACACTATTATCTCACCAGTGAGCTAGCAGGTTACCCATTTCACCTACACTTCACACTGCCTTGAGAAGCAATAAAAAACAAATATTGACAGATCAAATGCATCTTTAATCTAATTTGAAGTGTGTCCTATGGCTTTCAGCTCACATAGACTTGAACAACAATTATTAAGGCCAGTTATGCATCAATTGGCAGGGGGGTGGGGGGTAGACATTGCCCCAAAACTCACCTTACAATAACTTTTGTCTGGCTTTGATCTTAGATTACTCTCATAGCACAGACCAAAATATCTCACTGTACATCTCCGCAGTTCTCTTCCGCTCTCTTCTTAACCTACAGTTCAACTGTAGAGGGCTTTGTTCATTGTGAAAACCATCGCGAAACACAATTGAAAACTTGGCAACCTCAAGAGCGATACATAGTAACTCAATACGAACTGGGTGCTTTAAAGTCTATCTTAGGCAAGGTGGCTTTTGTAAACCGCCAGACAATGGTAAGCTCTGTTGAAGGCACAGAGTTTGATTTTCACCTTTAAAGTCTGGACACCAGATACCTGCCTTTTCACAGTGTTTAGTTTGGGGACAAACTTTCTTTCTCGAGGCCTTTTTAAACATGTTTAGACGATGTAACACGACACAGGGTCAGTGGCCCCTAGTCCAATCATCGTCAGTTGAAAAATATCTGTGCCATTTAATGGATTTCTCGGACAATATTATTTCAGTCTTCCTTAAAAACACGTCTTTTACGCAGGGGGATTAGGACTTTGTGTACATCGCGCACTGTGCACACACATCTAGCCCAGTAATGTGATCCATGTAAACACAGCCTGTGCTACCCCAAAGGATGGTATTGATGTGGTGGAGACCCAAACCCCTGTAAGCGCGTTGTCGTCTGCGGGACATGGGTTGAAAACCCGACCAGAGCAGAGCGGGTTAAGCGTTGTAAAAATATCTGTCTGAGCCATAAACCTCGCAAATATTTGTGTGTGTTTAATCACGCGACATGTTTAGTTATGTTAAGTAGCTTCACCTGCTTCATTTGCCACTGAACTTTCTATGAAATAAACTGAACTGTACACAACTACACACAAATGTACAACATGCCTTTATTTTCTATTTCAACATACTATAGCTTTATGTGTAATTGGCCTCACTGAAAACCAAACCCAGGCAGTAAATTGTGCCATTTTCTACTCCGTGGGTTCCACGAGGGGATTGGGACCCCTAACCCTGGCAGTATCAGTGGCATGCTTTACCCATTAAGGAACAAACGGTATGGATGCCCAAGCACTGGCAGTACCAGCATCATTAAGCTACAAAGGCTGACCCTCAACCTCTCAGCAGTGCCATGAATGGTCCATTGAGTTATACAAGTCCTATCCCATTGACAGATGTTTGAGATTTTAGTATTAGATTAAAGGGCCGGTTATGCAGGACGTTTTATTTTTGTGTGTTGCAGTGTGACCATAATCCTTGGCCCGTGTTCTTCATAAAATGCGAGGGTTGATGTTGATGTGTCCACAATGCCTGTCGGGGGCTTTCAGACTACACCATCTTCAAAGTCAGTGTTTTATGGACGCACTTTGACTTTCCCAATCCCTTCTCCCACTAAATCCTTTAGGATAACACACGCAGTACACCGCACATCAGTCAACAGGAGAATCTCATACAACTAGACACTCGATAGTCGAGTCGGACAAAGCCGCTGGCCGCGAGCGGATGTTTATTTTTCGCAGGTCAGCCTGTGGTACTGGAGGAAAGCCTTTGACATTTGAGAGAGTGCATCAAATATTGAGCAGTATTCTCTCTAGCCTCTTGCAGTGCTGCCGGCCTGCATCCCCAGCGGCCTCTGCGTTGGGTTTTTGTTCGCCCGGCATTGGCTGTCTGTGCCGCGGGAGGCCAGAGCGCTAAAAGCATCCACAGCGCATCCGGATGGAGGCGTGTCGAGACACAGCCCGCGGCACTACCATGGCGTCTGGGTTGTGCGTCCCGGGCTTCAGTCTGCTTGAATATTGCCGATTGTTACAGAGTTGCGTGTCAAGCAAGTAGCACAGCAGTTCCGAAACAACACTGAAAAAGCGACACATAATGACACCAACGCTGGCGTTACAAAAGCAAAAACAAACTTACGCTTAATGTTTAATACTAAAGTACATTCATTTTACACATTATTCATGCACTGTTAGTTGTATTTTAAGTTCCACCCTATCAAAAACCAATTCATCAGACGCAATTTACATGGGTTAGGCAACTTTACAGGGGGATCCAACCCATGACTTTGTGGATTGGACAAAACCACCCTAACCATCCGCGTACATCTCTCGTTTACTGTAGCTTTCCTCCAGTCACACACACACACACACACACGCATGTCAGTTCTGGTTTCCCCACACTTTTCATTTGTATCGGTCACGTTCCTGCCTTATAGGACACACTCCAGTTACAAGCCCTCCGTGAATACATTTGACCAGGACTTGACCCTGGCTGACCCCCTTAACCCCCCACGCTTGTTTTTCTGAGGAAAGCTTCCGGGGAGAGAGTTCTGTACATTCCCGCCTTTCAACCTGCATTGACCTGGCCTGACGGCCTGCCTGCCCTCCAACCCTTTAAACAAATGCATCCCAGGACACTTCAGCCACACCAGGCTGCAGTAGTCTGATGTGTTACAGCACTATTAGCTATTAGCCGCGCCAGGGTGAACACAGAGAGACACCCCGACCTCTGGGTAAACACATTGCAAGCTCGCCCAGGGGCGCTGGTGTCTGTGACAGGCAAGCAAGGCCAGAGCACGGTACAGCGGCGTGCCGCTAATCAGCTTTATCAGCGCCACTAAGACCAATCTGCGGAGGTCGGGGGGAAGGGGATCAGACATGCCAGCTGTCTGATCTACGTGGACGATTAGTGCGCTGGGCTGTTGTATCGTGGCAGTGCTGGATAGGGAGTCAATCAAGCTTGCTGTTTTTGGGGTTTTATTTGTGCCCGTCACAGTGGGCAAGCAACGGCGGCCCACATGGGTGGATGTGCCGTACATGACCGGGGGCATGCTACTGTACCTCCTGCATCCTGCAATCTGGCCGGAGATTAAACGATTCATTAGCTGATTAGCGGAAATCAATTAGGAAGCACAAATGAAAACACAAGGAAGTTGGCGGAGGAAGTGGAGTCAGCCCCAAAACACACAAACAACCCGCCTCGCAAGCTTAGGCTACATTTGGCCCAGAGCGGGTGATGGGAAGTTTGATTAAGTTTGATTAGGATCAAAAGGTGCGTGTGTGTGTGCGTGCGTGTGTGCGTGTGTGTATAAAACACAAGGAAAGAATGAGCTCTGTTTGAGAAGATAAAATGCCTTCTCGGTAGAAACAAAGAGGAAAGAGCAACACGTCAAAATAAAAAGGCTTTCCTAGTCGTGAGTTATTTGTTCTGTTGAGGTCTGGTTGTTTTCAGATGTCGCTGCTTAACGTGCCAGCTTCCAAAACTACTGAAACAAAACGGATCTCGCTGTACTATGGTTAAGATCCCGATGTTCAGATGTCACCGGAGGCTTGCCATGTAAACAGCCCCTCGCTGAACACCCGTTAATGACTCCCATGCACGGTTGCGGCGTGCATGGGAGTTCAGGCAGAGTTCAACCGCCACTTTTGCCACATGTTTAGAAGCCACGGCCCTGAACCGGCGAGTCCTGCTTCCACATCAAAACGGCCTCCGCGAGGCGCTCGGTGTCACCGTAGCCAGGGTGGGGGGTGAATGGGGGTGGGTCTTTGTTTCTAGGGCTAATTGTAATCTTAATGGCCAGCAACTGACAGCAGCTAGAACCTTCTCACCATCACAGTCTCCTACCTACGTAGGCAGTCATAAACAAGATGGAAAACAGATAGTGTATTTGAAATAAACCAATTATGTGTAACCCAATTTAGACAGGTAAAATAGAAAACGTAAAGAAACTAGAAAACCTAAAGAAAATAGAAAAAGAAAAAGAAAAAAGAAAACCCACTCTTATCGTCGCCACAAAATCTGTAGTCAATTTCCCGCCGGCACCAGTGTTTGTGGGGGCCAGGAGGCCTAAAGAGGAGGGGTGGGGGGCCACGTTGTTCTCAGCACAGAGCGAGGGGGCCGACTGTCAACACAGTTGATCTACGGGATCAAAGAGACCCAATTTGTCTTGAGGAGAGCAGGGTCCCCTGCCGCTAGCTTGCGCTAGCTAGCGCGTCAGTGTGTGAGCGACACAGCTGGACGACGTTAGCCCGCGTCGCGGGCCTCCGACAGAACTGTGGGATCCTGTCACAAAAGGCAACAGACGAAAGCAGCATCCACACAAAGTGACACTGGTCGTTTGTGCTTTTTTTTCTTTTCGGTGTCCTTTGAGACGTTTAAAAGTGACAAGAACCACACGGAGAGGAATACAATGTACATTTGTTACATATTCTCATGTGCATGCGGTGGAGAGTGCATGTCACATGCAATCTGGAGATGAATTGAGATTATGCTTGCTTACATTTGGTCATTGTTTCAATCCCTGGGCAAAGTGAGTTGGGTGGAGAGGGGCTTTTGGATTATGATTAATGAAAACTGCCGTCCATTGTTGGTGGGTTACATTTGCATTTGCACCTGCATGTCATGTCCGGGTATCATTACCAGGAAAAGAGACAGACTCACCCACCCCCCCTCCACACAAAAACAGTGACACACATCTCTACTGTAGCTACAATAACGCTACACACACACACATACACACACGCACATCAAAAACACTAACTGGACGCTGCAACATTATGGATTTCGCTATTGTGACACGGCTCATTACACAGCTCTTGACGCAGTCACAGTCATAATTAGGGCACCATATATTTCCAGTGTAAGACAATATTCTGGTATGGACAGATTTTCAGGTTTATCACATGAGTAATTGTAATTACTGTAACAAACACAGGTCTTAAATTAACATGTCCTAATTTTGCATAAAATATGATCAGTTTATATAAACATTTAATAAAATAGAAAATACAATAATTGGAGGAATGCATATCAAAACACTTTAGCTAGTTGCGATGCTAAATTGCCATTTAGGTATTACATTCCCTAATTCAATATATGTAATTAATTAATACTGAAGGGTATCCATCTTTAATTATGGATAGAACAATAAGAACAGAACATTTATATTTTATTAAGAAAATAATTAAAATGGTAACTTAAAATGAGAAATGTTTTGAAATGCCCTATCCTATTAATATTTTTATGTTATGGCTTTAAATGTTGCCTGAAAGATCAAAAAACGAGCCCCAAACACACACACACACACACACACACACACACACGTGCACACACACAACCCCTGTTGTAATCATTGTATTTAGCTGAGACAGCCTGATTAGGACAAAATCTCTAAATCTCTCCCAAATCCTGGTGTGGCCCTTCTATGTTGAGTCTTCACATCCCACCTGTCATCCACAAACACAAGGCTGACCTGACAGAGGTCACACACAAACTTCCGGGCAACTCCCCCAACTTGATCTTTCCTGCCCCCCC
>JAODLL010082404.1:0-15429 GCA_026546735.1 Forbesichthys agassizii | reverse complement strand
CTCTCTCTCTCTCTCTCTCTCTCTCTCTCTCTCTCTCTCTCTCTCTCTCTCTCTCACACACACACACACACACATATACTGTATACTGTATCTTTAGAGAAATATGTGTCAGGGGCTATTAGTTTTTAGTTAAATAACTAATAGCTAAATTGAGCTAAATTAGTAATTTAGTTCAAAAATAGAAGGGAGGGGGGGTGACTAATATCTTCCACGGTCTTAAGAATGGCCTCATGCCCTGGCCTAATGCTATCCCTCCTGTGTGTCAATTAAAAGCAACAGCGTGCACGTCTGTGCGCTCTACAGTCCAGCTGCATAAAGCCATGCTTGCACGATCAGCCCCAGCAGACTGCTGCTTTGCATGCAGGCGGTTGGAGATACACGCCTGCAGACACTGTTGTCTAAGAAAGTACCAGGGTTAACCTGGGCTTCTCACTTCACACACACACACACACACACACAGTGGCTGCATGTGGCTCTACAACAGCTGGGGTCCAACAGCCTCAGAGATTAGAGGTGTTGAACCAGGAAAGCAAAACTACAGCTTACTATTGAGCCGGTCGAAGAAGCTTTAACCCTTTATCTATCTATCTGTGTGTCTGTCTGTCTGTCTGTCTGTCTGTCTGTCTGCATCTCAATGTGTGTCACACGCTGAAACCTTGACTTTCACCTTTGATGGGGAATATGTGAGGTGGTTAACCAATGATGAACCAGATAGATATAGAGAACTAGATCACTAACATATCTAACCTTCAATTGGCAAGCATAGATTAGTTCTGGGGTATAATATTGGTTATATTTTCTTTCCTTTGTGCTATGCAGTGCTGTACGTCTATCACAATGACAATGTCTACAAATGACAGTACAAACTGTAATTGTACTGTCTGTAAAAGCATAAACGTGAATTCTGTCCATTCTATTACAGCACACTCAATATTTCACTACACCACACTACTCTACTGTATACGGTTGAAATGAATACAATATATATACTGTTTATAAGGCTGCTCTTTATTTACAGTTTCTCAATCCATTTGACACAGTTCTTCAAACTCAGGTAAATGCTCTCAAAACAGTTCATATAAAACAAGCTAAATGTAAGATAATACATTTTTTGGTAAAATTCAACAAATATCTCCTCGTATTTTGCTAGCTAACCGTTCTCTGATTTATTTTATTTTACCTTCATTTTACCAGGAAGTCTCATTGAGATCAAACATCGCTTTTACAAGAGAGACCTGGCCAAGGCCAAGTCGTACAGAAGCATACCATATTAAAATACATACAACATGATCTACTGTGTGTGTGTGTGTGTGTGTGTGTGTGTGTGTGTGTGTGTGTGTGTGTGTGTGTAAGCATTATTAGAAAAAAATGCATTGCTTAATTATGCAGTGAAAAACGAACTTTTCACAAACATGAGTGTGTTAAGTTTGCTGTGTTAATTGTTCTAAGATAATTTACTGTACCTGAATTTGGAGAACGGTGTCAAATCAATTGAGAAAAACTATATATAGCCTACATTATATAGCCTTATATATAAGCAGCCTTGTGCATTTTCGATCATTGACTTCAAAACGTTACATATAATAGAAAATACATAATAGTGCATGCATTTTGCGAACATGTATATTGAGAACACGCATGCACGCACGCATGGTAAGTCGTGACTTACCAGCTCTTAGCAGTAGGGAGCTAGAAAGAAATGAAGAATACAGGTGTTAATTTTATCTACTGTAATTGTCCTTGACTTACAAATGAATTTATTTACATTAAAATGTGAACCCTACGTGTTGATAATGCCAGTCATCTGTTAATACACTGCTTGGGTAAAGGCTATTACATTGTACAGGTTATTGACACTAATCTGTGATGAAACAATAAAACTAATGAGAAAATTGAAACGGACAGCCTGACCAATTAGAAATATATAAGCTATCGTGAAATAACATTATGTGCGCCAGTGCACGTGTGCGCGCGGACACACACACACACATACACACACACGGACTCTTACGGACACAGTTGAACATGCACACAGATTTCCCTGTCATTGCCAGTGAGTAATGCTGTTATCATCATTTTGGCGTAAGGCAACCTGCCTGCAGCCAAGGTAGACAGAGCGAGAAAAAAAAATTATTCTCCTCTGTAAGAGCCCGAGGCAGGGCAGCAAAACAAAGACAGCCTTGATCCGATACTAAAATAAATTCCTAGCATGCGTTTCATTGCTGCGTTATTAATGGCGCAACTTTTAAAATTATGTCAACAGTTTAAATGTTTTTTTGCAGAAAGATGGCGGCCGAGGTGTTTTGGCATTGTTTAGGATACTGTAGATTGATAGATGCTCAGGTAACCCAAAAGCCAATTTACTGTAGCCTATATACAGTAGCAATAGAAAACAGAATATTATTCTGGGTGTCTAAGCCTGCCAGTATTCTTACGAAACCCTATAAAGTATTTCTCCCTTTGATCCTTTTTCATCTCTGATCTACAAGTGGTATCTATCAAAGAGACTGGTGAGCCCACATCTTTACTTTGCTTGTTATTATGTCTCTTATTTATTTATTTATGTATTTATTTATTGACCTTTCTTTAACAAGTTTTGTGTGACTGGTATTCTAACGGTTGTGTTGAACTGTGCTGAACGTTAGACCTGACGAAGGGCCTGTTTGGCTTTGTGTCAGATGGACTTGCTCTACTACAAATCATGATGGCTTGATACAAAGAAATGGAAGCAATGGCCTAGCTCAGGGCTTGCTACTGTATATCTACCTGCTAATCCCATTCAACCCAGTGGCATCGTCAAGTAGTATAGATTTACAGTGGCATTAACGTCACTGGAAAGTTGAAACAGAATATATTTTAAATTATTAAAGGGGTTAATATCTTCAAATCATGTTTTTATCACTGTACAGATCTGCCAGCACACTGTCATCACACGCAGTGAGACAGTTAAAATAATAGACCCGCAACACTAGACCATATCATCTGCCAATTAATTAATCCAATAGAGCTTGACTAGGCCTATTAGAACTCATTCTAATTAATCAGATGTCACCAGAAATCCCACTTACCCCCAAATGTGAAGGATAATTACACAAATCGGGGGTGCCCGGAATATAACCACAATATGTATTTTTTTTATACCACGTACAATAAGGGTGTGGAGTCTATATTCCTGAATATTTTTTGTGTGTAGTGACAGATTTACTGGGAGGTTAATTAATCCTGGTTGCGAGTGGCAACAGACTGTGGTGCGGTTCTGCATGGTGACTCTCGTAACTGAGTGTCGGGATGTGCTCTGCGGGTAGTGGAGTGGAAGGCATAAATTCTGAACCATTGCGGGGAAATTGAATTTGGTTTCATATCATCGGCACTCATTGTGGGAAGTATTGTCATTAGGCCCAAGGCTTTCGATTCATAGAAGTAAGCCCTGGTAAACCGGTGAAGAGTAGAAGGATGGCATTTGTGAAGGAAACCAGAGATGTTGAACTACTGCGGTCATCTCATCATACTATGCAAATACAGATTCAAGTTTAAGGGGAGGGGAATATACAATGTCCATCAAATCTGCAAAGCAGTCACCAAAGCACTGAAACCAGAGCACATCCTCAGCTGGGGCACAAAGGCGTTTGGAGAGGCAGGGTACAGCTGGAGACGTGATCGAGAGTTGAGTGGACGAAGGAAGCTGTGCCAACCTTCAAAGCAGGACGGCGCTTTCTTCAGAGCTGGGTAGCAGCCAACAATGGCCAAAAGAACACTTGCAAGCATCCTGACCTCTGCAAGGGAATGACAGATCTTGGTGGACCTTGGACAGCAGCTGAAGTCCCCAACATGTTCGTCTAGTCGGCGCGACTTCATATTCAGCAGTGGCTTGGGAACTCAGTGACAACTCGGTGACAACAAGCGGCTGTGGCCTAGCAACCAAACGTTAAAAAGTGATGAAACTGTTTCACATGTAGCCTATTCACATGGGTTTTGCAAAGTCTCTGTTTATTTAGTTGTATTTATTATGCTGAATTAGGCTATTTAATATATATTCGTGATGAGCTCGCAGGCGATGCCAGGAAGCATTCATTGACACTGATTTGGACCACATTATCGGGACACTGTTTAGTGGAGGTGGGTGTATCTATGACCCCAAACACCTCGTGATTCCAGGACAACCCTCCAAATATTTTTGGCATCAGTATGCAGTATATAATAACATTATTTACTGTGACATAACTACTAATCTAGGTATTTATATATTTATAATATATTTATTATATAATTTGTAAATTTAGCAATTTTTGCAATTTAGCCCTTAATTAATAACAATAATAGCAATTTCTATTATATATTTGCATTGCACAATTATCTCACATGTAGCATACAACATGCATAGGAAAAATTCAGATCTAAATTCCAAGTCCATATGTTACAAATCACAAAGTAATAATAGTTACTAGTAGATTTTTATTTATTTTTGTTAATTTCAGATAGGTCCATCCCATTTACCACTGTGCATGCATAAATCAATTAGTTTAATAGGACTGCCTTAATTAAAAGGCTGCGGTTGAACCGAGTTCATCCAATAATATCACCCTTGCTTCCCAAAATGTTTTGTATTTGGTGTGTGCTGCACAGACCTGTGTGGATACACTTCCACTGCGTTTTAGTTAATTAGCTTCCCTTGTCTTCTAATGATTGTCTTGTAGGCACAGTTGGAGAGAGATGTAGCTAGTGTAGGGCATTGGTTCAGCAACACAGCCTGCTCTGAGCACCCAGAACAACTTCCTCACACATTCAAACGCATTAAAACCCAGTATTGGTCTGTGCTGTACATTTGAAGCATCCTGTCTCATCGCCATGAAATCGGGCAGTTCAATCTGTTGATTACATAAAGTTATACTAGAATTTTACTGTCCATAAGCAGAATTGGCATTTTGGACTTATTTTACTGTATGTCCTTTGTGAATTTTATAATTTATACTGTGCCATTACCACACAATTTGATTTTAACATCTACATTTAGATTATCCGAGTTAGAATGCCCACTGTCCATTTACGCAAAGCCCATAGTGTTTAGTAATGCACAATTTAGGCTTATTTTACAGTAGTTAGGATGATTGACCTGGCCTGTCAAGAACCAAAAAAAACAAAAAAAACACCTCCGTTGCCATAGCAGCATTTGCTAAGACATTGTCCTACTGAAATAGCTCAGTGTTAAGGCGTTTGATTTGATCTGAATAGATAAAATGGTTCTGGTGTATCAAGAGGAATTCCCTGCTGCTGTTGGCATTAGTCACATCCTCTATAAATATGTTGATAAATGGAGCCAAGTCCAGTAGCAACCACACATCCAAGCCATAACCCCATACCTACCCCCACCACAACTCACAGATGATGAGGTGGTCATGAGCTCATCCGTTCTTTTTCCATCAAGTGGTACTGATGATTGTTTTGTCTCATCTGTCTGTTTGTTTCAGAACTATACAGTTCTTGTAATTTACTTTTATTTATTTATTATTTATTTCTCATTTTTTCCAAAACTCTAGCCTTACCTTTACAGTGTGTGTGTGTGTGTGTGTGTGTGTAGTCGAAGAGCCTTTGGCAGATTTCACCAAGGTAAGGTTAAGGTGCTTTATTGTCACATACACATACATGCAGCAAATCTAACCCTCTGAATTTAACCCATCCTTCAAGGGAGCAGTGGGCAGCCACTTTGCAGTGACCAGGGACCACCTCCAGATTGTTGGCAGTGTCACTGGTCAGATGGCCCTGGCTGGAGAATGAACCATGTTTCCTCTGGTTCAGTCACCAGACAACTTGGGATCATCTTAAAAAAAAAAATAGAATTTCACTTGAATCGCCATATAATTGATGATTTTCGCTTTACAGAATATATATATAGACTACATAGCTAATCGCATATGCGTAGAAAATGCAGCTGGCACGCAGGGAATAAATTAAATTGTATTCATTTATTTTGATATAGTGATTTAGGCACTAATTGGGCCCTGGCAAAACACGCTACCCTCGGATCAAGACCGCCTTCCTTCTCATCAGAATGTCTGGTTGGTAGAACGAGGTTATTGCACCAGCGTTAAACTTGAGGTCAATAACGAGTAGGCTAGGCTTTGGAGGAGGTAGTCTAACCTTTAGTCTCATTGTAAATGGCTTGTGTGTACAGTATGTCTCTTGTTTCAGCTGGAGGAGGCTTGACTTTAGAACTCTCAGAATATTCAGAATTGCAGTGATAATATCTTTTGAATCTGTTTATAAGTGTGAGATGTGTCTATAATGTTTACTGGGGGAATGTAAAAAAATACATTTCCATGTAAAATTTGTGAAGTTTCATATTTGGAAATCGTTTTATAAAGCCTGTCACAGATCCTTTGAACTGTGACTAGTCCTTATGTATTTTCTCTGACTATCATACTGCCCCTTAACTTGATGATGGTGCATAACTGATCACCAGAATTCAGGAAATGAAGTGTTTGATGCTTAAAATGTCCTGGGGAGCTCCCCCCGTAAGCATACATGGAAATAATGGAGTATTATGGAAAGCTCAAGCCAGGGAGAGATTGTGTAGGCTAAGGACGCTTAAATAAGCGCCCTGACTAGATTGGCCAAACCTATGCTTTGCTGTGATCAGCTGAGCAGTCTGGTCTGAGATCAGCTGGCCGTGAGCTGATTGTGATTAGCTGACAATTGAGATTAGCGTGGCAAGACTTTGTGGCCTGTCAGACATAAAAACACAAGTTTAGATAATTTTCTGTTTAGATAATACATGTAAATGTAGTGCCTTTTAAGATTACGGATGTCTATGAGGATTTCTCTACAATTTCAGTCTCCATGGTTTTTAACAAATCTGACAAATCAAATGACCTCATTACTACAATCAAAGAATCTGAGGTTTTGACTCAACTATTGCTACTAAACTATAGTTTTCTATACGAGCACACCTCTCTGGAGAGTGATTGTAGTAATGAGGCAATGTAGCTCATGGGAAATTTACTGCAGTAGTCTCCTATAAATACTATATCTTTTGCAAACA
This sequence comes from Forbesichthys agassizii, assembly GCA_026546735.1. NCBI lineage: Eukaryota > Metazoa > Chordata > Actinopteri > Percopsiformes > Amblyopsidae > Forbesichthys > Forbesichthys agassizii. Next base: position 8,393 of record JAODLL010082404.1, on the reverse strand, counting down.
TCTTCATCATTTTAAATGATATAGTCCATTTAAAGGTTCACAGAATCTACCACATTTATTGATGTTTGTATTATTTTACATGCATACAAAAACAATGACTGCTTAACCAAGTAATTGTTCTTTCTCTCGACATTCCTGTCTTTATTTCCAGCACGCTTGCATTACCCTGGGAAGATCACGTTGAAAAGGTTTATTTATCTTGATATGAGAGGGACTCATATTGCTCCTGTAATTTAATGTATACTATATTGGTGCATTCTTTCAAACATCCTTTCCTAGCATTCTCTTCAAAACATTATTTTGGTATCGACCATTGACAGAAGTAAAAATAATACAGTGCAGCAGGATTTGCACTGACGTGGTCTGAACCTACGGGCATGGGAATTCATGCTTGTCTTCAAGAAAGTTTTGGCCATCAATCCTCATTTGTATCTTTGTTTTCTAAAAAACAAAATGGGTATTTTGCATCACGATAAAAGTATTATCTTATGGCTGCACTTCTTGTTGTTGTTTTATCATTCCTAATTTTTATATATACAATTCATACTGTACATGTCACAATGGTTGCAGTTAACAGTCGGTGTGTATCTCACGTGTCACATCGCATTAACCATGCCGAACTATGCAATAATGCATGGCAAGCACAGTCAACGATTCACTCTTCTTGAAAGGAGGTGACTGTGATGAGGTGCCTATATTCTCCCTTAACATGATTCATCTATAATGTTGCCTCAGGCTGTGTATTTGGAAGGGAGAGTTTTGCTTTTGCACTGTGGAGAGCAACTCCAGGCCGTTATTATTATTCCTAGCACATTTCTGGCTGACGTGAATGAATGTCCAACCTGTCTAAGATCTACCCCCTTCCAAATTGGTGCAGGGCCCTGATCCAATTATATTGAGGCTCACAATGCGACAGACAGGCCCGACTACACGATTTCAGACTCCAGAATCCACTCACAATATTAAAGTGTCATCTACCTTGGCAAGGCTGTATTTTCTTATTTTATTTTTTACTATGAACACAACAAACCAACGTCTGTATGAATAGGATGCTAAACCTCTTCTATCATAGTGGAGCAATTACGCTATGCTCAGTGCATTTCCTTACTGGTACAGTAACAGGGACCCCTAATGTACTGTATGCTAGACGGCTATTGTTGTACAGTAGTTGTGCAAGGCTATGATCTAATTATGTTGACATACAATGCACCTGTTTGTTTGCAGCTCACCCTGTGTATTCCTGTGAAAAAAACGGTATGCTGTTGACGAGTACGCTTTGTTCAAGACTAAAGGATAATGACTAGTCTTAGATTGTAGCACTTATGTTGCTACAAAATGACGCTTTCACGTGTTACTGGTGGCAAACGTCCCTCACTCCTGCCATTGCCCTTGAGCAAGCCGCTGCCATCAGAATGCAGGTGACACTAAGTAAAATATGTTGGCAAATGACAACTAAATGTATTTGATCTGATTACAAATATAAAGTAAAGCCAATCAACCTGCTTGTTTGAAGTTTGAAGTGGTATGTTTACACATTTCTCAGTTACAGTATTTCATAATAAATGGTCACATACATGTGCTGATTGAATGTGACTGGTGTATGTAGGCAGATATAACATAACATTTCGCATACATTTTCCAGAAATTACTTTTTAATTGTGTAATTATGTATTGATAATATAAAGTTCCGATCTGTTATTTCTACATGGCAGTGTTCCACCCCAGTAAAGAAACAGACATTCTACTGTTAATGTCCTCGTTTTACATTTTATGATTCTAGTATGAGATGTGTAAAAACACAACTTGGTTTTGGGCACATAACTCATGAGAAAATGAATAAATAAATACATTATATATATTTAAAAATAATTTATCAATCGATTCAGAACAGGCATTGTTAGATATCGAACCATCAAACTGTATGGGAAACTGCAGAGACTTAAGGATAACTGCGGTTGTAAAGTATGTGAGTTAAGGCTTTACTGATAGAAGATGCTTTTATCCATCTTGAATAGAATTGCAATTATAGTGGGGTGTGACTTCCTGCTCTGAAATGATGACCAGCAGGCGCTCTAACCCGCAACCTTTCAGTGGTAATTGTCATGTTGATACTAATGTTGTTGCCATGTATATACAATAATATTTTCTCTGAATTATTGCTTTGATTAAACAAACAAGTATGAACTCTAACTTCCATGGTGCATTTTAAATGTTGTCTTTGTAAATATATATTGACTAATGTAAAGTATAGTATTGAAATTGCAATGTATTCGATTGTCCTAAATTACTGTTCTCTGGATTTAGATGGGACATAAGAGAAGGTTAGCAGAGCATGTGATTACAATATCTGTCAAATAACTGCTCCTACCTAGATCTTGTATAGGGCCTAAACTATAGGCCATAATATGTATTATTCTCCATGGAGAAGACAAGCACAGCTGCAGTCATCCCAAATATGGACATGCTGACTGATAACAACACTTTCTGTTCTCTGCTGTTTCTCTCTAACATTCTGTGTTATTGGATTTTAACCTTGCAATAACCCTTAAATGACCTGGTCCTAAGACAGATGCATCAGCTCAATCATTAGACGGTACTAAGACCACACCCTAATGGCAGTTCTAAGCCAAACACATTATACCCATGTCTTATCTGAAAACCAACTTGTCTGCCTCTGTTGATACTTGAAGCACTAAGTAAAAGACAACTTTGCAAGTTAAACATTTTCACCTTTGGCCTTACACATTATAAAGAATGTAATCAATGTGTTAAACAAACATTTCCATCACAAGCATTACTAAAAACGGTTATCATTTGCTCCATAAGTTGTGCTTTGTTGCATCTGTGACAACTTCTCTTCATCAAAATCAACTTTTGGCATATGCTCCAAAAAGGAGGGAGAAGAAACCCCTCTACGCTCCGCATCATTGCTCCAGCCATAAACCTTAATGACATGGGTTTGTGTGACAGTGAAATTCCACCTTCATCACCCAAAGCAGGCACGACCTCCCTGATGTCTGACTGTTTGCCACAAGTCTGTGATTAACTTGTGTTGACACTCTACTATAAGATTAAGGGACACTTGCAAATGTACAACTGTATACTGTATATTAAGGCTTTCTTTGGAAAACCACAATGCAAATCGATTCGTGTTTTATCACAGTAAAATACCTAATAAGAAGGAAGATGCAATATCAACTGAAATAAAAACGAATAAATGTCAATACCAGATGATATATTGTCAACAATAATTAATAATGTGTATATATATATATATATATATATATATATGTGTGTATATATGTGTGTATATATGTATATGTGTGTGTATATATGTGAGTCATTTATGAATATACTGTAAATGCTCCAGCAACAACTTGTTTTATAAGTCCTCAGTGAGTTAACAGTATACATGAAGAGTTGTACTGTATATAGTTATAAGATAAATAGCTTGATTTTCAAACTATTTGTCTTGAAGACATTCTGCATCCTTATATAAATGTAAAACTGTTTAATAACCTCCATATGATTCTCCATTCATTTAACCTTGCAATAAAATACTATAATGTTTAATGCCTAAAGGTTAATGGCCTATTTTGTTGCAACTTAATCCCTCAATAAAATGATTGTGTATTCAATATCACAAGGCACTGCCTTTTGTAGAAGTAAATGTTACAATAAAACACTTTATTTTGGTTTATAGTACCTATAACATACTGACTTTTTGTTTTTGTGCCGAAGAACATTGAAATTCCTGTTCTTCCAATCAGCATACAGGTAAAGGTACTTTTATTGTAACATACATGTTGCGAAATTCATCCTCTGCATTTAACCCATCCCTCAAAGGAGCAGATGGCTATGGCTTCTTGTTAGTTACATGGAACTTTTATTTCATAAGTAATTAATGTCACAAGTTCATATTATATTACTTTTTTATTTTTTAATGTAAATCACAAATCATTTTAACAATAAGAGATTCACCTATACAGTTTATAATTGTGACATGCATGCAAGTGTCCAGTAGGGGTTCACTTATGATATCGCGATTTCACAGCATTTGTTAGGCTTCTCTTTCTTTGAATAACAAAACGAATGCACCCCCTTTCCCATTTATTAAAATAATATTTAAAAACATTACATTGCAGGCATAACACATGTATCGGCAGTTTTCAACAATCAAATTAATAAACTGAAGAATAACAAAAAAACCATATGCTGCAGTTTGTTGGCCAGTGTAATATCTAATCTACGCTTGTCAACAAATGTTCACTGCTTAGTGAAGTGAAATGATTGTAGAACGAATGTGACTGGTGGCTCTACAGGTGCGCAAGGCAAATATGGCTTCCCTGCCTTGGTATGAAGCGTAAAAGAGGCGCTGTCCGTTTGGTCGTGGTGCTGAAAGTTTGCGCTCTGAGCCACTGACAGACCTAACCAAACAATTAAGAGATATTTCCGTTGTTATCGCAGTCACGAGAAATATCCTTTAATTGTAAGATTATGCCAGTCCTGCATCTTCGCTTTTTCCAAGAACAGTCTTCATATCTGTGTGAACGCTGCTTGCTCAGACAATGATAGGCGCGCATGCAGGTTGAGCGGCGTTGGGGCTTATTGGCAGCCTATAGTCTGATTTAAGACATCATCAAGTCGACATAATTAACACAACTATATGACTGCACTTCTCCTGCCACACAACCGGAGGGCAGGATTCGTTTGTTCGGCGTTTTCGAGAAGGATAATAAATTAGTCGAGCAAGTCAAAGATACACGCTCGATAAATCAATAGTGAACTGTGTTTGCGTTGTTCCTCTCGAAACTATCCTCTCAACTCCATTCAATATTATCCAGTTCAATCAGGCGCGTTGGCTCCTGTCACGGCTCTCCATCATCCATCATCCAGCACCGACGAGAAATATGTGCGTAAATCCGTTTCGCTGGCACATCAGACGCACTCCACTGGCAGTAAATTACGCCCGGGTTAGAAATGGGACTCAAACGTTTGCTGTCTACGTAAAACTTCTCAAAAATTAGTCATTATTCTGTTTCTTGATTTTATATACCTGCTGTGATTTTTGAAGCCATGCCGTGGGCTTGCGTGACTACAATCGGTGTGATCACCATGGCTACCATGTCCTTGGTGAGTCTCTAACCCGTGAGCTTGGATGATTTGTCAGCACTGCTCGCGTCTTCCTCGGCTAACACCGAATTCCGTGTCTGAAACGCTTCTTCTTGGGACGGGAACCGACTCGTGAAGTCTCCGCAGTCACGTGGTCGCGGGAAAGAGAGGACTGAACGACTGCGAGCTTCTCTGCAAGCGTATCTCCGCGTGTAGTCGAGGGGTGGGGGGTGTCCATCCTCTGCATTTTTTTACTGCTTGCCATGTTTTAGACACCGAGGAGTAGGAGGAGAGAGGAGAGGGGGAGAGAGAGAGAGACATAGAGGAGCGCCGGTTCACACTGGTTTACCTGTCCTTTGAATCGAAACTCGGGTTTCAGAACGTTTCTTGTCCTCTGCCAAACCTCGCATCACTTCACCCCGGTCCCATTGTCCTATGCGTGCAGCTGTTGATACTTTTTAGGTATTTGGGCTTAGGCTTTGATCATCTTTTTTTGTGGCGCTCCACTTGGATTGTAAGGCAGCTGAATGAGCTTGGATGAGCTGCTTTGCTGAAATCCTGACATGGAGTTGCTGTTGATATGCCTTTCCTTGTGGATATTGCAATGCAATTCTGCCAGAGCGGACTCCATCATTCACATTGGTAAGGGTTCTGCGTCTTTTTCACCGGGGTATTTGGCAAGGTAATATATGAGTGTTATGGATGCGCAAAACCGATATTAAGACGTGTCTTCGTTCATTGAGAGGACGCTTAATATGCTATATACACTATGCTCAAGGGTTTAAAGCTGAAGTGAGTTCAAAAGTTTATGTTAAATAAATAGCGAAGGCTATGCAGCTGACCTCTACCAGATGAATTGTAGACTAGTTTATGTGGTGGTACTAAAACTCCTTCATTCTTTATAGCACGGTTTGGTAACACGAGAGTCTTTAACATCTAATTGTGTAATGTTGTTCTGTATGAGCACATGCGGTAGGCTATAATAATTCCCAATTTCACTGTAGCTTTGTAAAGTGTATATGTTTTTCCAACAACAAAATGATAAAAGCACATCCTTCTCAAATCCCCCAAAACCTCAACTTTCACCGGAACGTGACCGCAATGTCAATAACCATAACGGAGGGTCTGCCAATAGACATTCGTTAGAAATGCAAAACGCAGAGAGCCCTTTCATACCCAAACCTCCGATCAGACCTATCGTGTTTCCGAGGTGCAGCTCCTTTAGGCTGAACGCTAACAAAAAATGAACGGCTATGTTAATAATAATAAAGAACAAGAAAAATGTAAATGTTTGGAATAAAATTGCGATCCTCAACACCTACAGTTGTGTCCGTCCTCACGCACACGTAGGCTACACAACCCCCACCCACCGCATCTAGCCTATTCTCATATAGTCTCATTTGACGCACTCGGGTTAACGCGCACAGTTTCAATCACAAACCAAAAACTGTCAGCGCGCGTGAGATCCGCTGTGGCACGGTGTTGCGCACAACGGAATGCTGCACCCCCACCTCCGTTTACCGCAACTGCCTGGCAAGCATCAGGTGCTTTATCACCATACAGCTGTGGGAACTATTCCAGACACTGTTGGCTCAACCCCCGAATAGCGATAGGCCTCCCCAATTATAAGATGATGCGCGTTTACCATATCCAATAATATCTGGGAACTGTCTCACTGTATCTGAAACAGGTGGAGTTGTCTTTATAGCTACTAGGCCCACCATATTGATTTTACGATATTGAGTGGAATGCAACACATCCTAATGCATTTCGATATGTACTGTATTAGGCATATAAGCCTACGTGCGTGTGAGGCTTGCCATGAAAGAGGGACGATAAATGATGGACACTTTCACACTAGTTTTTCATGTACAGTATGCATGTTACAGTAGGGCGAACACTGATTTCTAATAAAGGGCCTCTGGTGGAGACAATGTAGTGAAGCAGCCAACACACTGTCAATTCTTTCCTACAGTAATACTATGAGATACATACCGCATGACCGTATGAGGAACCTTTGCCTTGTCGCTGTCAATGCTGCTTATATCCAGATCAAAGATTGGTGCGTAAAGTTCAGCTAACACCACGTGTTGCCTATTAAAACAACTGCACTGACAATCACTCAATCATCGATGTATGGTGAACCATGACAATAAATTTGTTCTCCTCAAGTTTGTACCCTTTAACTCATGATCAATTAAACCTTGATTTCACTCCTCAGGGGCGATATTTGAAGAAAACGCTGGAAGGGATGACGAAATCTTTCAACTTGCCATCTCAGATCTTAGTCTGAATGACGACATTCTCCAGAGTGAGAAAATCACCCACTCTGTAAAGCTGATCGAGCCTAATAACCCATTCCAGGCAGTTCAAGAAGGTAAGCCCTGTTCAATAGTATCATTTTAGTAATCAATTGCGAAGCTGTTTTATTTCATTACCGGAGCTGGCGGGCATGTGAGAAGCCCAACTGTGCTATGCGGAGGCACAAACCACATCTTTACTTCTTAATTGTAGTATTGGCACCAGCTGCTGCTGCAGTTGTTGTGGTTGTTGTTGTTGTTTGTTCTTCATGTGATTACAGCAAAATGTCATAGAAATAGTTTTGCTGCAATGTCTGTATGGTCATTTACTACCAGAAAAGTATGATAAACTTCTGTACGTCCATCTTTCCCAAGCACACAATGCAGATACTGTATATAAGAGCAAATTTTCTAAACAATTATGTCAAGGTGATTCCACTTGATTTATTTTTACTCTTTTCAAACGCTGTTTTATACAGTATGTGCAGCACTTTTATCTCAGGTCTGAAGAAGTCTTGATGGTATCGAAGGAGGGCTTTGACATTGTTTTATACAATATGGGAAGAAAGCCCCTGACTAAATGTTGCTGTTGAAAATGTGTAGAGCTGTGTAGAGCTGGTTTCTCTGGCAACTCAGAATTTGTGCGTCGTTATGTGTATTTTAATGAGACCCAGATTACATATACAGTATGAAACATAACAAGGTAGAAGAAAACAGTAAACAATATCTAAAATAGAGCGAAAGGAAAGGAAAGCAAAGGAATGGTATAGGCTCTACTTCTGACTTATAAGGTTGATAGACACAGTTTGTGTGTATATCCTAGTGTAGTTCTGCAATACTGCTTCCCACCTCTCTGAGTTCCCAGCTTCATATTAAACAGGCTGAAAGAGCAGCATACGAACAATAAGCTCTGCTGTGGATATACCACAGAGAGCCTAAGTCACTTCCACGCTATTGGTTCTTATTTTGGAAAATATATAT
>JAODLL010082403.1:2762-15430 GCA_026546735.1 Forbesichthys agassizii | reverse complement strand
TCTGCTTTATTTAACATACTTCGTTTCGAAAGGTCACTGAATTCGGCAGGACACAGAATTAGGCGTAACACCTGTACAACCATGTAAACAATAAACATACCGTACAGGTATCGTACAGTACCGTTAGGCTATAAACTGGCCATGACACTACCAATAATACAACATGGCAACCAAAAACGATCTAATGTAGCAATTTATGGCTTATTTTATGCACTAACGATACATAGTCTGAGTTTTACCTGGCTTTACATCCGTATAAATCTTGACAAAACAAAGAATAACTTGCTGTAACCGACTGTTTTCTTTGAGTTTGAAGGCTCAGTGAATGCATTTGCTGCCAGTCTGCGTTTCTTGTGTTTCTATGGAAACGGGACGGGGGCTCTGCTTTGACTCCACCTCCACCTGTTTCAGCATGCAGAGAAATTAATAAGAAAGTTTATTTGGCATACAAATAAACGGTTCATTTAAACGTTCAACGACTTTTGCAAAATATATTTGACTGGAGCCCCTATGGAAGTAGACATATATTGCAGTTTTAAAAAACGAATAGACTGCAGTAGGCCTACCGTAGCACCTTCACCTTTACCTTTACCTTTACAGCTGTTAGGTTCAGATAGGCTATTGTACGATAAAGGCAGGACAAACGAAACGGTTAGTCTACTGGAGTGTTGCGCTCATTCTCAGGCTATATGTATCTCGATGGTGTCCAATAACCTGGGCGAGGAAATCATTTGAAAAATGGAAAAAGGAAATTGTTCAAGCTACTTGATGGAGAGATAGTGATATTGTTTCCTGTGCTAAGTATCATGCAGACACACATCTTAGTCCATGACTTCTTCCCCGGACCCAACCAACGAAACCATCCATATCAGTAGCACCCACTTATCTTTCATAAGGAGTAGCCTAATTTATCATAGACTTGAAGAAGACAATAGGGTAATATGCCACAATCGTCTCAGCTGGCTGAAAAATGTTGGCTTTAGTTGATGTTGATCTTCAAAGACGTAGTCTTTATAGCCCCCCCCCTCCCCCCCCCCCCAAAAAAAAACAAAAACATTATAGAACTTGACTATTATGCAATTACATCCATTCAGCAATTTGAATAAGATTTAGGCGAATTGAGGAAGAAAATGAGTGTAATTCGAAGACGTAAAACGTTATATAATGAAGTTCTATTTTCGTGATGTCACGCCCCCTCCCTAGACGCACGCGTTTTCCCCTGACAAAGCAAGAATCTTCTCTCTCTCGCTCTCTCTACACTGCCCCCACCCCTCTCTCTCTCTCTGTGTCTTTCTGCAGTTTTCAAGTCACTGTTGCGGAAAGAGAGGATAAGCGAGAGTTTACTGTATAGCCAACTACTTCTCAGCGCACAATTCTACCGGAGCGCGCGTTCCGCGTACGAGTGACCGTGCCACTGTAGCCTATACGAATGGCAGAATGTCTTATCGCAATATTTTCTTCTACTGTACATTCCTTTCAGCACCGCAGGATAACGATGCCCAAGCATTCCCTTGATAAATCTTGGGGGGTGTCTTTCTGACCACTTGTGATTTATTTCGGGGAAACTTTTGGGGTGCAATGGGGATCGTACGGTTCCTTTTATGGAGCCTTGCGCTTCTATTCATCGGTGGAAATATCATCACAAGGTGAGATTAGTGTTTTTTTGCAGGTATAGTGACTTTATGCTACTACCTATTACTTAGGTATAGTAATTTGCAAGCTCTCCGAAATAATTGTGATTAGGTTCAGCAGGCTTTATATATATATATATTTTTTTTTTAATTTATTAATTTATTTTTTTAAATAAAAAACATGTGTTCTTCATAATAGACCTGTGTGTTTGTATCCGATTGTGGCAAAATCACCTTTACATGTAAATTGGGAGAACAGTAGTCATGGCATAATCTGCTTTTTGTCACGACAAACTATTTGCATATGGAGCTGGGCAACTATACTCATGTTGATTATATGCTATATGCCATTAGGCTAAAGATTAAATGTAGATTCATACTTTAGAAATATATGATGATATGATATCTTAAGTTGTATTTCCTCTGTTACAAAGATATTACAAATGTATGATGAGGTAGAAGAGCAATGCATTTTTCTGTAACTATTGGGGTCAAGTTTAAGGTGAAGTCAAGAATAGACATAGGCCTACTAAGTGGGTCTATCTACTCTATCCATACAATGATGAAATATATCCCCAAACACTAGATACCCCCAAACACATAGATACTCCTAATTTATACACATGGTAGGCTAATATTTATCCTATACCAAGTACATTGCGAGTATCTATGTAGGGAAGACATATTTTTAGAGAATTGGCCATAGTAGACTACTAGGATGTAGGCCTATTTATTTTTGTATTAGCCTATACTAAAGTATTATAATCTGTCTATTTAGAAACGTCATCTTCAAATGAAACAAATAGTTGGCTGTTGTGCAAATAATACAACAATTAACAAGACTACTTTTAATTGCTCAGGTCTGTGCCATATTATCTGTCTTGTGAGATTGCTAACTTTTTCTATACCACTTTAGGCCTAGAAATTTGACCTTGATTTTAAAGCCATTGTCTAGTCAGTAAATAATGAATATTAAAATATTATTGAATGGATGAATGTATTTTCGTCGTCTGATACTAAGAAACAATACCACTTCCAATAAATGTACGCAGGTACTTAATTGCGCAACCACACAACAGGAGCTATTCCTGAGATGAGATGATACATGGGATGAATGAACACTGAAAACTCTAGATGTACACACTTGATCAGATTCAACTGCTGTTTGTTGAAAATCACCGAAAAACAACCAATTTTTGCTATCAGGCTGGGATCTTATGTAGTGGCCTTCATTTCACACAGCGATCGTAAATGTAAATCAAAGGACGTTTTGAGTACATCGTCATGCACCTGCCACAATTGCATACGTTCGAACGGAACTGTGAACATTACACCGACTTGAACGCAGCCTTGTAGCCTACACGCCGCATGATAATTAAACCACGGCAAAAACTGAGTAGCTTATGTATACAGATATTTTAGACATATGCCTACTCGCTCGAAATACATTTGTAATAACGGAACGTCTGAGAAAATAATACCTAAAGTGTCGGAGCTCAGCTCCATGTAGGCCACCGGAGCCCACCCCCGCATGGCACAATTTAATCCCCTACTGTATGTATTTTATTGTGGTAAAAAAGAGGTGATACTGTACTGTACTGATACTGTATGCATGTTGTTAGGACTGTCAGTGTGGCATTTCTCATGCATTCTAACATTAACATCTTCATTTATATATATTTTAAATGTGAATGATAATATAAAAAGTAGGCATTGCAGTTTGCCATGCAAAACTATTTTTGCTTAGCAATGTTTAGCAATGTTTAGCAATGAAAACGTAAGACAAAAAAACAAACAAGTGATTGCAATAGTTAGGACTATATTTATTACACTGCTAAGCAAAGTATGCACAATTCACAACACATACTTTTAAGGCAGACCACCAATATCATATTGTGGTGACAGGTGTTTTGATGAGAAAATCCCCTTATGTCTTACATTCAAGTTTATGACATCACAAACAGTGTATGCCATTGTGTTTCTATGGAAGGGAACAAACAACATACTTCTAACTAAAACCTCTTCCCCAACTCATAACCTGCTACGGTAGGTAGAATTACTTCAGAAATAGTCAATATGCATCTGCTGTAAAATGTTTTAAGGTGAATGCACTTCAGCCTGTGTACCAGTAGAGGGGGTAGCAGCCCTAGCTATAGACTGAATGCAACAACTTATCATAACTCTTCCTCATAAAATAGAAAAAATACTCTTATAAATGTTTTGAGTCATTGTGGGTTTCCTTGAGGTGCCACGTTAGACTTATAATCATATTACAGCTCAGAAAAAACACCGTCCTCCTAACATAATATATATGAGACATATATAAAAGATAGACAACATATAATATATAAAGTTGTTGTATTCTTAACAGAAGATATTGAACATACTGTATATGCAACAGAGATGATGCACATCATTTATATTCATTCTTGTTATGCAAAATAATTGTATGTTAATCTATATTTTTGCAACTTTTTTAATAATCCATAACTCTTGTACAGTAAATTACATATTTGAATAATGCAAAATCAAATGTTTAACATTTCTACTGCCCTTCTGTGAGAAGATGTAGTCCTACAGTACAGTGGTGACAAACTTTACAAACAATTGTTTACATTATACACAATACACTATATAAAATGGAAAGGCACTGTGGGTTATTAGCATTCTCACAAGCATGTACTAATATACGTAGACAAGCAAAACAGGTATATACTTAACACAAAAGTGCAAGAATTTTTTTAATAATACATTACTAATAGCAATAATAATATTAATATAAGCATACATGCTTTCCATTATGACTCATCAATATACAAACAAATTAATTGTTTTTTTATTCTCTTAATAGGTTATATATATTTGTCTTTCAATAATTCAATGCTTGTATAGTAAATTGACCACCCAACTATCTTAATTCGTTACTCCCAGCTCATTAGAAGGGTTTTTGGTGTCTACCATTTCTTGACCTTTCACGTCAGTCACAGTCATTCATGTCACAAACTACAATTGGCTAATCTGAGAAACTGTTTTAGTGGCTAGATCTTCCATGCAGACTGGAAAGTACATATTCCAATAACAGAATGATTTTATCATGTTTTCCTGTCAGCAGGAATTCAACCTTCTGCATGGAGATTCATTTAACCTGCTGCTCTGCATTTATCTAATTGAATCCAAAATGTGGAACAGTTCCTTAAAATAAAATACAATAGATAAATAGTTAGATGCAATGCAACACAGAATACTATATAATGGTACATCTTTACGGAGTAGACATCATGTTTAATAGAAAATAAATCTGTGTACTGTACTGTACAGTACGTAGCAAAATAACAACAATCAGAAATGACAAACATTTGCAGTTAAACAAAAAAGTAGTAGTTAGTAGTTTAATCTGACATGCAATTAACAACAAATACAATAATTTGCTGTTTTCTAATCACAGTTTGAATGGTGTCCCAAAAAACACACTATAACCAACCCACTTTTAATTGACAGACAAAATGACTGCATGGGCCAGTGTAAATGATCATATGATCACAAAGCATTATCTGCTACTGTGTATGAAACCCATAAGTAGGCTACAATACAATTAAATCAAGCACACCATCAATCCACCAATCTTTCTAGTTAGAATGTGAATGGCAAAAAAAATCAGCTCTTTATATAATGTGAAAACTAAAACTGGAAAATGGAAACTGTAACTGGAGACACACAGGAGTCACACTTTAAAGGACCCATTCCATGAAAACCAAGTATTTCTAGTTGTTTTTGGAGTTAACACGCAGAAGTATTACTGTTAGCTTCCTGGTCTGTATTGGCTAAAAAAAGGAGAGGGGCGGGGAAACAGGCAAATGAGAGAAACGTGCATATGTTGCATAGAATACTGTAGAGCAGTTTGTTTGGTAACGCCCCTATGAAGATATGGCCAGCTACGTAGTATCAGCTAAATATGCAAGGCAAGGAACTGATGTTGATCGCCTGTACACAAACCGTAAGTAAAAGTTTAATGTTCAACATTTGCAGATGATCAAATCTGTAAATCTATATTTTGATACAGTAACTGCAGGCTACCATAGCATATTGAGTCTGCAGGACAGGCATATTATCAAGAGTGATGTGCACATCAATAACCACATTAGATTAATATAGGCTATTGTTCAGTAACAGTAAACAGATTATAACTAGGCTGCTTAAATAATGTTGTGTGGATTTACAGTACTTAACCTTAACATTGCTCATTGATGCACTCGGTGTCATACCAAAATTGTATCCACTGCCAGAAATGGATTGCCGTTTTTGGTAGCGCGAGTAATAATGTTTTTATCTGATAAAAATAGTATCACTGATCAGTCATATCATACAAAATATTTAACTTTTACATCCTTGATAATAACAAAGATAGAATATGTCTTTGTTTAATTTTAACATTTCTTGTTTAATCAAATAGCCTATCACTTGTGTTGTTGCTAGCAGCAGCTAGCCACCTATCTATAATCATAGCCCTGTAGCGGCAAGAACGGCTGCGATTTCATGCTATGTAACCCTTCATTCATTAATGAATATGTGCTTATGGGTACATGGCTGTTTGAGCATGTTGTGCTATGATATAATTAACCTTCATTCATGAAATAATGTGCTTAGTAGGTAAGGCTGGTTATCAAAACGTAACACCGTTCCTACACAGGGCTGCGTGACCAAGTTGCTGCTGTGTTGTTGACAAAACCAACAATGAACTACATTTTGCCTTTGCCTTTACTGTAGTCTGGACGGCAAGGCTGAATTCATGCACAATATTAAGACCTTGAAAACACTGCTGCAATTAAACCATATGTGGTCCAAAACCCATAAAACTATGTTCATACAGCGTTTGAGTAGCCTGCACCGGTCAGGCACCGGTACTAGCAGCAGCAGTCATAGCCTCACGTCAACACAGCTAGTTGTAAGTCGGGGAAGTGACTTGTTAAATTTAAAGCAACAGTCACTAAAATCAGACCGTTATCTAAAGAGTTGTTACATGATATGCTATTCCACATAAACTGTGGTATTTTCACCTAAGCATGTCAACTACATTGCATTGAGATGTCAAGGAACTGTGTCAACAAGTGAAAAGGACTCCTTTAATTAATTCTGTCACTATCCAGCTATTCCTGACATTGCTGTGGTCATGAGATCAATATCCTTCTGGATGAACCAGTGACAAGACAGTAATTGTGTGTAGATAAATATACTGTGAGCTTTGTATTGCATATGGTTATTAATTAATTTTCATTCTTATTAAGTGTTATAGAAATGTCGTCTTAATTTCAGATGGGCGTGTGATTATATATTCCTTTAGAGTTGAATGTTTGTATTATTTTAAAGTTGATTCATAACTATAGGCTACTCAGTCAAACCAGATGTGTACTGTCCTCTTTTTGGAAATTATCTGACCTTACAGTATGTCATCTTTCATAGCTATTTGAGTCTTATTTCTTGCAGAAATTATATTTAAACCCATGTCATTTTATTTCATGGTTCATAATAGGTCTATTCCATTATCCAGAAACAAGCAAATCACATATCTTCTCATAAAACAATATTCTCATCATTATATGGTATAATACTGCCCTCTGCTGGTGTCTGTATTGTTTATATTAACCATAGGCAGGCATGGACAACATTGAGTAGACAGATTATCTATCTCAAGGAAAGACTTGCACTTTTTGTAAATTGAGCAGCAATTCATGCAAATACAGTATTTTGTTACCAGCTATTTCAGTCTTTTCCCAGGTTGTAATGCAGTGTGTCTGGATGCCAGCTCAAGACTGCTCTGTGCTTGTCTCCTTAGGGCCATGCTGAGTGATATTGGGGACTATGTAGGTACTGACATTGAAATATCCTGGTTACCTAACCTGGATGATTTAATGAAGGGCTATGCAAGAAATTTTCGCCCTGGGATAGGAGGTGAGTATGAGATCTACTGCTTGTGGCATTGGATTGCATTTCACCCTGTCACATTTACAGCCATCCTTAGCATAACTCCACCCATACTAACGTTTTTTAGAGGTCATATTGCATTCCCTATACTAATTGTTATATGTTAGTGTATATAATGTTGATTGATCTTGATTGACAGCGTTGCAACTGGTAGCTGCAAGGTTTTAAATGTGAATGAGTACTGGCTAAATATTAAAGGGAACGGTTCCATGTGTCTTTTTTTCAAAGAGGATACATCAGAGCAGACTTTACTAAGAATGGCTGCCAAATGTGAAATATCCAATGACCACAGTGATAGATTTCTCAATCTCACAGCTTAACTCAGTTGAAGCCGAGGTGAAAATACTAAGTCCACCACTATTACTAAACTGCCTTGTGTGCAACATGTAATTATAGCTTCATATGGCAACATCATAAGGTCCATTTATTTCATTGATATATCTAAGATATAAATGTAAATAATGGAAAGGGTATTCATGGCCGGTAGGGAATCATATAAATTAGTTGAGGCAATCCTTCTGCTGCTTAACATTTATTCCTTAGCCATTTAACATTACTGACATACATTGTTGTGAATGGATTCTAATGAATTCATATGCTTTTGATAAATTCTATTTTTTATCATTTAAACCTTTCTCAACTTAATGTTCAGTAAATGTCAAGTCACACGTTAATGTATGACATATCATAATTATCATAAATACTGGACAATATTAGACTGTCACAGCATCTTCAGGTGACAGTTAGCTCTTTCAACCCCCAGTATAGTGAGCCTCATTGGCCTTGATCATTCCAATCATCACATTATCATAAATTGGTGACACTTCATGCATCTGATACATGGGCTAAAGGAGAGAATTTGCCATAAATGGTTATGGGATTAGGTGTTGAACGGTGTAGGGAAATTGCAATGTATGATTCCCTAATGTTCAGTGTAAATAGCCTTTTTGCTCTGCACCGATGCCCTGCTATCTGTTGCCCTGAAGATTTTCCCATCTTACATCCAATCTCAGGCGCACACTCCATGCAAATCATATGGCAAAATGTTGATGCGACAGCTACAATTTGTCTGAATGCACTTGTTGGCAAGAACTCGCTATGTGCAAGTCCATAGGTGCCTTATCGCTGTGCTTCTATTGTTGATACATGTCTAGAATCACGACGGTACGTTGCACGCATACAGTATAGCGCGGTTAGGCTTGTAGCCTAGGTTTGCTTAAGAACGGTGGGAGGTGTAACAGGACGCATCAGGCACAAATGGGGGAGGGGGTGCAGGGTACGCATGCATCCTTGTCTCACTTCTGTCCCTGTAGGTCCGCCTGTGAACGTTGCCATGGCTATAGAAGTAGCCAGCATTGACCACATCTCAGAGGCCAATATGGTAAGTGTGTTTTCAGTGTGTCCTTGCATACATACAGGACAGTTTACCTCATGCAGCTTAAAGGTATACATTTAGTTATAGTACCCCTACAACCACACATTGCAGTGGTTTAGTGCATGTGCCTTGGAGAGGAGGTAGTGAAGTATAGCATTGAAGGTATTCCCAACACCTGTCCACTTTTGTTTCTTCAAACTAAACACTGACCCTGTTAATATCTCTGGAACACAATATTTACTCTGTGTTAGATTGACAGCTCTAATATCTGTTGTCAGCACAAGAAGAAATCAAACCGTGGACTGGCTGATATACAATTGAATATTACTTCAGTGCTGTGTTCTACATTTGAATAATGGTTCTTTCATTGTTGCTAGTTGTAATAGTTTTGAGTCAGTTAGGTTCCATTTGGCTGCTCACTTCCACTTGCAACGAAAATGAGACTAATTGGAGACATTAAGCCTGTGAAGTTATTTTGTGTTATGGTGACTGCTTTCTTCCGTGGGCGTGCGTGTATTGATTGACATCTCCATGGCACTCACTCCTGTCAGTGTTGATGCACCTTTTAGTGTGGGACAACTGATACCTTCTCTTCAAGAAGGCTAAACACAACAACTCAATACAGAATTGTGTGGGTAGACGGCACAGATATGTCTTGTATGTACCTTTTACAATTAGGTAATATAGCAGCCACGTTTATCCAAAGCATTGTGCAAATGTACATGTAAAGCTTGAGTATGGCTTATCTGGCTAAAACAATGACAGGCATGCCCATATCACGGATTGTATTCCGTATGTATGCTCGTCATTGTGCTCGTCACAAAGGTCTACAGAATGAATTGCTGTAAGTGGAAATGTTTCATTACAGAACACATTTACAGTTGAAGGCTACATAGCATTTATCTCAGATTGGTTTAAATATTCAGTGAGGTAATGTTTGACTGAGCAACACTGAATAGCACAAATTAACTTGTAGATTGACACATCCTTAACTAGTCTCATGGTGTTCATAGTCCTCATCCTAAATATGTGCATTCATGTGTGTGGGTGCTTTGCCTTTCCTCTGACAGGAATACACCATGACAGTGTACCTCCGCCAGAGCTGGAAGGACGACCGTCTGTCCTTCAACCACACCAACAAGACGTTGGGGCTGGACAGCCGCTTCGTGGACAAGCTGTGGGTGCCCGACACCTTCATCGTCAATGCCAAGTCCGCCTGGTTCCATGACGTCACGGTGGAGAACAAGCTCATACGCTTGCAGCCCGATGGCGTCATTCTCTACAGCAGCCGGTACAGAGCCACACTGGGGAGAAGATGCCCTATGTTAAGCCCCTGTCCGCCCACACAAGTGTTTTGAGTTAATGCACCTCATTAGGCTTCTTCTCAGGACTGTGTGGGCGTGGACATACACTCATTGATTGACATCTCCCTGACTCCGATGTCAGTTGGTGGTACAGCATCTATGGGGAGGACAACTCACAGCTTCTTTACCATTGGCTTGTCTCAGTTGCAGCATAACGCCGCAATGCTGTAACTTCCATACCTCAATGTTTAGGCCTGCTGCTGTCATTCAATTAAAATATAGAAATACAGATAATATCACTTTACCATGGTAATGTGCCTCAAAAATATGCTATTCCAACTATAACTGTTCAAACCCTTGAGTTTGTAGCCTAGCCTCCTTACTTAAATAGCAACTAAGTCCAGCATAAGTTGGGCTAATTCATGGCATTATTTGTATTATAAGTATTGGCAAGGAAGCTAACCGAGCCATTTCAATAGTGACAAAACTGCTATCGTCAAATGTGAGCGCTGGATACGCTTTACAGCAACAAACCTAACATGGAGTCAGGGAGATAGCACTCAAGTGGGCTCAGTGAGCCACATAAACTCAAAACACCTGTGGGATGGAGACAGCAATGATTCAAATGCAATTGGTAGTAAATTCAGTTGTGATGGGATGCATCACAACTGAACACAGTACAGCATTACACACTAAGATTAGGTTAAGCCTGCTTTAGTCTCGCAGAACCAGCATTTATTTGCATAAAGTCTGGGGCACAGTGTTGGCTAAATGTGTCAAGGAGAGGTATTTTGGTTGACGTGCACAACAACATAACTCATCGACTAACGTGGACTTGCTGTTTGTAGGTCTTATACATAAGGTAAAATACTTATGGTTACTTTTTAAAATAAACAGAAAGATGAGTAATGAAAGCACTGCACTAGCTTTGTAACAAAATTATGTATACAGACTTGGGAGTGCTAACAGCCAATGAAAATCTACTACCCGGCTTCCTAAAGTGTTACAGGGGCCTAGTATCAAACAGTCGCTTATGTGAGGTACGGTAGTGTTAATGAACGGAAGAGGCTGAGACTAGGTTAAGAAAACGTGGGCAGCGGGCACAATAGACCACTACGCTGCAATACTGTATGAAATATACTATGCATTTTACGAACGTGGTACACATGTACAATTTAAGGTACAATTAGTGTAAAAGCACAGAAAAGTGGACTTACAAAGGTCCCTGTCTTACACCTGGTGCAAAGTGGCAACGCAAGTGTCTTTGCTAGTTTCAGACCATCATTGCAAAAATCAAATATGAGTGCAAATATATTAGTTATGAGCTTACTAATGCTTAAATCAAACAAAACTGTCTGCCAGTGTAGTAAGTGGAATTCACTCGATAATATTTCTTAAATGAAGTGCACATTTACTTATTAAGTCACTATAAGCCATCTATATTAGAAAAAAGTCCAACTAGATTTTAAATCCAAAAAACAAGAATATCACACTAAGTTAGATATAGTTTTTGCAGTGAACGCAGTTGTCATTTGAGCGGTGGTGTTGGTCTGAACATGAGATGTGTGTGTTCTAGCTTATTGCTGGCGCATTGCTATCTTTGAGGACGAGCAGGTGAATTGTTACCTCTGCAGAGAAACGCTCTATCTTTTAACTTGCCAAATCCACAGGTATAATAGCAATCTGCCAAGGTGCAAGGTAATTAGAGATGACACTCTAATTGGTTTATTGTATGTTACGCCCAAAGCACTCCCATGAATAATGAATTATAAAGTCTGTATCAGTACTCCTATCTACAGCTGCTACACAAACTGTATTCAGTTTATGCTAGCAGGAGAGTGTCATAACCAGTCTATGGGAGCAGGAGAGTGTCATAACCAGTCTATGGGAGCAGGAGAGTGTCATAACCAGTCTATGCTAGCAGGAGAGTGTCATAACCAGTCTATGCTAGCAGGAGAGTGTCATAACCAGTCTATGCTAGCAGGAGAGTGTCATAACCAGTCAATGGGGAGCAGGAGAGTGTCCTAACAAGTCTATGCTAGCAGGAGAGTGTCATAACCAGTCTATGCTAGCAGGAGAGTGTCATAACCAGTATATGGGAGCAGGAGAGTGTCATAACCAGTCTACAGCTGCTACACAAACTGTATTCAGTAGTGTCTAATCTATGACTCACTAGGTTGTTGTAATCTTAGAATTACTTCAACGGTGGCGTGTGATATGGACCTGACCAAGTACCCCATGGATGAACAGGAGTGTATGCTGGACCTGGAGAGCTGTAAGTGTGACCACACTGCCCCCTAGATGCATTTTTAATGGATCAAAAAGCCCTATTAGCAACACATTTCATTAGTCAACACAATTCATATGAAAATATCATAA
>JAODLL010082401.1:0-15435 GCA_026546735.1 Forbesichthys agassizii | reverse complement strand
TTAGACACCAGAGCTCTTATTTTGGATATATTCCTCAATTGGAAGAAGCAGTTCCTGACTAATTGTCTGGTGTGGTGCTCCATGGACATTGCTGTATCGAAGACAACACCTAATCTCCTGAGGCTCAGTACGTAATCGAACTAAATAGCTCACTAAATAAACATTTCACATTTTATTTCCGAGACATGATCAGTTCTCACTTATACGGCAATGATGTTCCTTCACAGTAACATCAGTACGGTGACGCGCCTTTTTTCACACCGCAAAAACAGTACGCTCAGAAATAGCAACCCTTTCTTGCCTCGTGGGTTTGTGCGCAATATAAATAAGCTAGCTAGTGGACACAAGTGGTGACACAGCAATCACGGCTTTATCGCAGCTATTGTCGCGACACAGATCGAGGTCCACATTTGTGGCTTGTGCCGCCGATAATGACGCAGAAATAATAAAGAGTTTTATTAGCAGCGTTTGTCGGAAGTGCAAGCTTGACGTCTCCCCGCTTGTAAAGCAGGCTGAGACTGTATTATAGGACTTTGGGTTCAAAACATGTCTTTACAGCATCTGCCAAAGGGAACAGCGGCAGTGTGAAAGACTCGCTACTGCTTTTAGAACATGGAACCAGTGTTGCTTGCTCCGGGTGGGCCCGCCGTTGCCCCCTTTCAACTCGCAAAAGCCGAGGATCTGCTACACATGCCTGAAGGCACCACAACACACACACACACACACACACACACACACACACACACACACACACACACACACTATATTTACATGTACTGACATCTATTTTGTGCCACCCACACTGCGGGACCTGACTGAGAACCTGCTTCGGCTGAGTATAATGAGGCCTACCAACATGATGCCCAGCAGCAAGGATGCCAGGGTCACGTGTACAACACCCCAATATAGACCTGTTACCATGGACGCCACACCTGCCCCAGGGTCCCTGGGTAGTACAGGGGGCTGCGCATTACTTTGCTGAACGTGTACAGTACGAAGGGCACCACCGCCTTCAAGCGGTTGCCATTACGCTCACCACGCATGTAGCAAACGCTTCTAGACATAGCAACAACACACAATGGGTACATCTGTCAATAGCGGAATAGGTCATCATACACCAGTTTTGACTAGACTTCTAGTGCTAATAAAAATGAGCTTTTAGGGGATTGACAAAATAATACCAGTGTGGTTATTTCAAATTGGCAAGAGAAAAGATTGGGAGGGACATTTTCACATGAGGGGGCCGATTATTGTTATTACAACAGAGGGTCCCCTTTTATTTACTTACTAGAATATTTGTACATTTTAGAGGGGTGATATTATAGAGCAGTGATTACAAAAAAAATTATAATCTGTATTGAACACTGCCTTACACAAGCATTAGTTCCAGATAATTGCTCAATATTCAAATTGAGCACAAGTTGCTGCATTCATAATTAGATAATTTGACAGTCATTTAGAGCAGATTTTGAGGATATGCTAATTAGCTGGATAGTACCCAATACTTGAATTGTGTATGCTAAGATGGCTTGTGTTGCTGTAAAGAATAATTGGCCAGTGAATAATGTAGTGTTGTACCCATCGATGTTGGAAAAATTTGCGAAAGAGTGAACAATCTACGTTTTCAAAGCACATGGTGCAATATGCTGTTTTGATTTGTCAAGCTGTCCAAACAAACCGAGTCGCTGTTCTGAGTGTGGGTTAGAATACAGTAGGCCACATTCTCTTCCATCAGAATACATACCTAATGGAAGTTTTCTCCCCCACTGAGCTCTGAGAATGAAACTCGTCTTTTCTGAGGCTTCCTAAAAAAATCCACTTGTATCTTGTTATAAAAACAATTTACTCCAGAAGTACCTTTTTCCATTTGGTTTCACTGCTTGAATAAATGCAAAGGGAAAGCGGAATCGCAGACATGTAAATGGATGTCATCATTCATTGCGTTGTTCAGGCTATTTTTTGACTTCATGGAGGACTTGTTCTACATGACACCTACAGTATAACATGCCTAAGGATAAGAATACATTCATTTAGTTGAGTAATGTGAGTGTGAATGTCTACAAAATACATTTTAGTAGTGGAAATTGTATACAGCATAAGAGTGTGGGGGGCAAGAACATTTTCATCCCTCACTGTTAAAAGTTATGTAGTTATAAAACAGGCCAGGCAGATTTTGGTTCCAGGTGTAATTTAATTACTGGATTGTAACTTCGGACCTTTCATGTTCGTGAAGAAACCAACTGAAACTTATTGTTTAGCCCATACAAATGGAGAAAGACATGGAGCCTTTAAAACATCAACATTTCAATAATTTACAGAACCAGACACTTTTATCCATAGCAACTGAGAATAAGTATGTTAATAGTAGATCATATAAACATACATCAATCATTGAGCTACATTTTTGATTATTTAAGCACGTACAGTAATGTGATGGTAGAGAGGTTCTTTTACTATTTATTTTCTGTAGAATCTCATTGATGAGTAAACGCTTGCAGATAAAAACAAATTTGAAATCAACCCTACCCGTTTAATATGTTGTACACCATAATAACTTTTCATGCGGTGTCGTCTTTGATGTGTGCGCGTCATGGCTAGCACATCTAATGAGTCTAATGTGGGCTCTGGACTGACTGGCGATGCCCTCAGCTGCCTATAGATTGGTATTTTGGCTCTGAATTAGCACGCATCAATCAAACTGCTTGTTTGAAGGAATGGGCTAATTTCACACTCCGATGACCTGACAGAGATTTTTAAATGGTCTAGAATTTACACTTTTTATTTTGTGCGTGTAAATCTTATTCCTTGTGTTTGGAATAGACGTTACCTTGGATTCCATTCATTTGCTTTGAAGTTCCTGCCTAATTTGTGTTATATGGAGCCTCAATTTCGAACATTTCAGTGGCCATATACCTGTATTTGCCTCAACACAAGCACACAATAGCAATACTATTGGGGATGTTTGCACATGTTTATTGATTCTCCTCACCAGTTTCACAAAGACTGTTTGAAGTTGTTGGGTTTAGCTGCAAAATCACAAAATGTTGGGGGGGGGGCATTCCCGCTACTGAATCGATGTAGAGAATCAATTCATCATTAAATGTACTGGAAGGACTTCTGCATAAATATTATCATAGGCTTTAAAGGTTTCCTCCAGATAAGATATGAGATATTGATTCTTCTCTCTCTCTCTCTCTCTCTCTCTCTCTCTGCTTCCCCTCCCATTCATTTTCTTTCCCTCTCAGGACCACTGCTTCTACCATGGACATGTAAGAGGACATACAGACTCTTGGGTCGCTCTTAGCACTTGCTCCGGCATAAGGTACAATAGATAATTCATGATGCGTTCATTGAAATTGCTTATCTTTGACATTACAGTATGTTCACACATCAGTGGAGATTATGTAGGGATTATGTTCTGATATACCATGCGTCTGACACAATTACCCAGTGAGAAATACCTAGATGTCATCATACTTTGTACGAAATTATCAATTACAGTTGCTGTTACAGTTTGCCATTCCCATTGAAGTAATCTAACAGTTTTTGGACTAAGTCTAGTTGAATATTCCATTAACTTCATACTGTGGGCAGTCTGAAAAGAAAGAGTTGACCTAGATTGTCAAAACTGGTCTCTTGTACACTTTCTTAATGGAATTTTAAGACTCCCTATACTTATCCGATCTTTCTTGGGAATACAGTGCATTTACAGAGATATGCATTTTCATGGCCTCTGTCACCATTTAAAACTCCTTTATTGCAAAATGTTGAACGTAGAGGGAGCTATGGTTACCAATTTAAAATAGCAGTAGCTGCAAATACATAGGTTAGTAATGAATATGATCCTTTGTGAGATGTTGCGAGCTGGAGCTGAATTCTGCCCTTTTTTCAGAATGAAAACAAAATCTAGGCCAGCAAACTAGACATGCAGTAGTACCGTTGATAGAGCGTCATTAATACACACCTGATATCCCTAGTCTTTTTTTCAGTACAAAAACACCCATTTCAATATTTCAGTTTCTTCACACATTTAGCTGCCAGATGATTTTTAATAAGAGCAGGTGTGCAGTGTACAAAGCACATGTTACACCGAGGTGCGTCTGAGGTACGAAACTGTCAAGATATAAATGCTTGTTTTGTGTCCTGTAGCTGTACACTTAAATCGACGGAGGAAAACAAGAAACTACAGGTCTGCTATTTAGACTTTTGTTTTCATTACAAAGCATTCATTTTGAACAGATCAAGTGCATATGGTAACCGTATAACCTTATAATTATGTAACAGTTTTTTCTCCCACAATTCAATGAAAGGTGGGAGACAGTATGTGTTATTTGAAGTTACAAATGTGCGTGTGTGTGAGAGATAGACAGGTGAGAATTTTTTAGAGTAGATTTTGTCACTTTTACATTATATCTGAGATCAATTCATTCAAATATATTGAAGTCCTCGATTGGTGGTAATCTGTTTTGAGACATTTTATAGGAAACTGAAAACGAAGTTTTTCCTGGTGTGGCTGAATACTTTATTGCAGTATTGGCAGGGAACTAGTGTAGCCAAAAACAATATCTGAATCTCATGAGCGCAAAATAATAAAAAATTTTCCCATGGCCTTGTTGTAGCAACATCAGTGGACTCTTCTTTAAAAATGTTTAATTTGTGTTCCCTATCCACGCCTGGGTCTGTGTCGATCTTTCCTAACCCATTCTCTCTGCCAGCTAGCACATTTATGCCACCAAGCGGTGTTTTTATTGACTCCGAAAGAATTACAAGGGATTTAGGGTCGATTGTGAAAACAGCTACACCCACATGTTCATCTTAGTGAAAAGCCTTTATGCTGTGGAAACCTGCTTCCTAGGTGAAATTGATCTTCTTACATTCGTTGTGATAAATGGACGTCATGCACTGTGCAGCTGTCATTTTCCCGGGACATGGAGAAAGATGGATCTTTTTTGTCAAGCCTGCATAGCGTCCGCAAATCAGGATTTATTTAAGATAGGCACGTGTTGGACATCGGGACTACTAACAGAGGCTTATTCAGTGTTTCCACAATGCGCTTATTCTCTATGTTACTTTGCACTCAAGTATATACACAGACTGTGTGTATATGGTTTATGGCAACTACATTTAAAAAGGTGCTCGACCTTTGCGTGAGCTTCCATTTCACACCGAGCTTTTGTGTAACATGACACAGTACATTCCTCGCAGATTATGGTGCGCTGCAGTTTGTGCACAGACAAAAGGCTACTTGACCTTAACCGTGGCGATGACTCAGGCCTCTTGGGCCTGTGCAGGTGAAGTGCCCTTTAAGAGACCGCCCCTTTAAAAGCTGTGTTTTTTTTAAGCGGCTCGTTCAGGAAGAGCGTGATTACTGAGCACATTCCCACAATTATGGCCACACTAAGTGAGGCCCTATCCACTCACGTCCAATTATCGGACTATTTACGCCAAAATCAGAGTCGGATGGTGGGGTTGTGTGTGTGCGTGCGTGTGTGTGTGTGCGTGCTCGTGTAATTGGGCGTGTGCACGTGTGCTTGGAAAGAGGAAACGGCTGTTTTGCTTCCTCCAGCGCACACGCACGCACGCACAGTGACAGCTTTGATATTCCCCTAGACATTTGCAGCTGCCCTGCGATTCTAAATAGCCTGCTTATGGACCTGTGTGCTCTAGGACAACAGTCCTTGGGGCTCGGACACGCAGGGACCATGTGGCAGGGCAGCGCTGTTAGAGCCGTCTCTCGTCACACGTCAAACTACTTCTTGTTGTGGATTATGGCAAATGTCCACGGTGACAACACGGAGAACCGTATGAGTGGAAGTTCTGCTCAGATTAGTCGTAGAAAATAAATGTTTGTATTTCTGACAACCTATTTTCCAATATTTAAAACCAATTGAATGTATACAGTCTTTCTTTCTCTCTCTCTCTCTCTCTCTCTCTCTCTCTCCTTCTCCCTCTCTCTTAAACAGGGGCCTGATATCCTTGAACCCTA
The DNA here is from genome assembly GCA_026546735.1 of Forbesichthys agassizii. Lineage (NCBI taxonomy): Eukaryota > Metazoa > Chordata > Actinopteri > Percopsiformes > Amblyopsidae > Forbesichthys > Forbesichthys agassizii. The sequence continues at coordinate 9,449 of JAODLL010082401.1, read as the reverse complement.
GCCACACCTACTACCTTGAGCCAATCGGTGGCTTGGATCCCATCCAGCACTCGTTGCTGACTGCCGAGGACCTGCCCGCCGGAGGGGGCGTCTGCGGGCACGGCCATCCAACCGGGCTGCCTGAACATCTCTCCGGTTTCCTCAGACCCGGACACCAGAGGGTGAGTACACTCCCCCCCGCCCTTAACCTGCCTGACAGCAAACAGGTCTGTAAAGCTGCCAGCGTGACAGACGGTGAAGGGCACAGCTTGCGGCCGCACGAGAACCACCGACAGCACCGTATCCCCAAGATCACGTTGACTTTTGGCAGCCGATGTTTTTGTTTTGTTGTTGTCTGGTTTGTTTCCAACAATGTGGCTCAACGGCACGTCGGTGCGTATAGCGGCAAACGTATGAGAACCACGCAGCGCTCTCTTGCCGTCTGTAGCAAAGACACCGGCGTGAATCACGCTGCTGTCTTGGCCGCTCTCCTCCGCACGCTTTACCGTGCGTGTCTCTGATACGACGGGTTTGGATGACCGCTCCGCTGAACACCATTCAAACAGTCCCACGATCTTGTTTGGCTCCTTTGTGGGAAATGAACACATTTGTGTACATGTGCACTAATGCAAAAACGGTATGTGTGTGTGTATTTATATGTACTGTATGTGTGTGTGTCTGTGTTTGTGTGTGTGTGTGATAAATTGCCAGTGAGCACTGCCTGGGAAATTAGAATAGGGTTGGGCAATAATTCAATAATGTTGTTTATTGTACTGCAGTGGTAGCATATCATGATTAATTACAAGATATGCCCCCGAAACTGATCACGCCAGGAGATTTGTGTATCTTAGAGGGAGTTCTATTTGAAATAAATGAAAGTTTAAGATCTAATAACAGCTTTGTTTGTTGAAATTGTTTGTTTTCAGTTCAGTGCAGCATCACATTGTGCATTGTTAACAGGGTATATGAATTCAGGTATTTGGTTTAATGATATTATATCAAATTCGCTGTACTTATCCTTCCTATTTCCATCTACATCATTTTTAAAGGTACTGTATAGTAAGCAATTTTAAGCTAATACACTTTTTGTCAATATCTGCTAGCGCCTACCGTTTTCCGAGCCTACTGAAAAGGTATCAGGTACTTCTACACAGCCCTGTCTCTGTAAATAGGAACACAATGAGGTGCAGACCAGACACAACAACCATATCCCAATCTTGGTCATGTGTTTCCAATGTGAGGCGGGCGGAGCTTCCCTATGGCATTGAAGGGAGTGGCGTTTCTGTTTTGACTTGACTTCGAATATATAATTACTTACTATACCTTTAATGGGAATCAGAGCCACGGGGTTGTCGTGGCTGTTCACTTGGCAACGTAACAGTGAGTCATGGTGCTCCTGTGATGGAGCAATATTATCATTGAAAAGAGCTCCTGTGTCTCTGGTGGGGCTCGGAGTTGATAAAGGGTCTCTTTAGCCGAGCCTCGCGGCCAGCTCTGTCTAGACTGGTACAGGAGCAGGGGAGATGTTCTCCCTCTCTCTCCCTCTATCTCTCTCTCTCTCTCCCTCTCTCCCTCTCTCTCTCTCCCTCTCTCACTCAAACACACACACACACACTTTCTCTTCCCCTCTCACTCCCACTCGCTTCCAGTCCAACATTCATCACCCCCCTCCCTCCCCCCTCCCCATCCCAACCCAATTCTCTTGTCCTCCCAGTTTATGTGGGCGAAGCCCTCTCAGCTCCCTATTGGGCCAATCAAACCCCTCCCTCCCCCAGTCCCCCCGTCGCCTTCCCTATCTTCCTTCTCCTCATCCCTCCCGGAGCCTTCCCGGGTCCCCCAGATAGCACCCATAAATCCTGGGTTGTTTTGGAGGAGCGCTGGCTGAAGCAGACCCCAGACTCACCACTCAGCACACTGCCAGCATCACCGATAGGCGTGTGTGTGGGTTTGCATGGATGTGTGTGTGTGTGTGAGAGAGGGAGAGGGAGGGAGGGAGGGAGGAAGAGAGAGATAGAGAGAGAGAGAGACCAGGGGGTTCAGCACATCTCCACAGGCCCCCATCACATCTCCCCAGAACCCCCCTGCCGTTCCACAACATTAGCGTACAGCCTGAGCCCACTAGGACCCCAATCCCCTGACGCATAAATCAATGGCTTTTAATTAGACCGGAGCCGAGCACCGTAATCAAGGACTCGCTAGCCGGAAAATTAATGATCGACGGATACAGCTAATGGTAACGATATATGCTATTTGTTGACAAACACCGAGCAGGGGATGGTTGACATACACACACACACACACACATACAGAGATAGGGTGTTTTTAATCCTATCCGGGGGTTAACAGTTCTTCTTTGACTGCGGGTTTGCTTTTTTATTTTTATTTTTATTTCTCATTCTTGCCACAAGGAGTAACCTCATTCCCGAAAACACCCCGTCTTCCCTCTTTTCCAGGTGAGACGGAACGCCATGGGCACCACCAAGTACATGGAGCTCTACATCGTGGCAGACAACACTCTGGTACGTGTAAAAATAGCTCCACCTAATTGCGTTCACGCACGTATTCATGGCTACGCGTGTTGTGACCGCCAGAATCGCCCGCTGACGCACGTGCAGATTCCACGGCGTAAGCAGAGCTCTAATGGGCAACAATTACCTTACCCAGGCTAATGGCTCGCTGTCATACTGACGGCCTGTTCGTAACAAAGCTAAACCACTGAGCTATAGCACAGCCACGTGTGACGGCTCAATCAAAGGCAATCCGAGGTTCTGATTGGCCACTTTCTGGTTGGGCTGCACCATGGTAACTGAATCATGATGTAGCTAATGAGGTGTGTTTGGTCCAGTGTTGTCTGTTGGCCGTTTATTATAGAAAAATACCATTTAAAAGAGGTGTTGACATTTTTCTGTTGTCTTTCAAGTATTTGTGCCATTAATATTTTTCCATCTTCACTGTCACCCAGTTTAAGCGGCAGAACAAAGACTATCACAAAACCAAGCTGAGGATAATGGAAATTGCCAATTACGTGGACAAGGTAAGCCAGATCTGTTGTTTGCCAGCCCCCCCCCCACAATGCAATTCTCCCATGGGAGTAAACAGAGCTAAATTCGATCGAGTCAAACTTAATAAATGCTGTCGTACAGTGAGTTAGTCTGGCGCGCCACAAACGGCCGTCATGCCAGGCCTTGTATCAATTCCTTGATGTTCGCTTTTATACATTGCTAATTTACTTTGTCCCCCCCCACATCCCCAACCCCCCCGCACCAAGTCTTTCAGCGCTTGCCGTGGCGTGGCAATTATTCAAGAGATTGAGAATGACATCCTATCGGACAGTGTAAACACAACACCTGGTTGCAGGCAGAAGGCTGCGTTGTGATTGGTTAACCCCATGGTGGTTTAATCTCACCGGCCCTTCAGCAGGTCCACACAGGGGGGGATAAGGAGCCATCGGCATTGTGTGACCAGACTGTGTGATGCACACTTAAGGAAGAACACTGTGTGTGTGTGTGTGTGTGTACCTGTGTGGGTGTGTGGGTCCGTGGTGTGTGTGCTTGCATGTGTGTACCTGTGTGTGTGTGTGTCTGCATGCATGTGTGTGTGTACCTGTGTGTGTGTATGCGCGTAAATGTGTGTGTGTGTGTGTGTGTGTGTGTGCGTGTGTGTGTGTGCGTGCGGCCCACCAGTTCTACAGGGCTCTGAACATCCGCGTGCCGCTGATCGGCCTGGAGGTGTGGACGGAGCGAGACCAGTGCATCGTCACCGAGGAGCCCAACGCCACGCTCTGGTCCTTCCTTCAGTGGCGGCAGAAGCTCAAGTCACACAAGAAGCACGACAACGCTCAGCTGCTGCCGAGAGCCGGCCCCCCCCCCCCCCCACACACACACACACACACACATGACGGTCGGGACAGACACACAGACGCGAGCTCATTAAGCGTATCTACCGTAGCTCAGCTAAATAGAGCCGCGGTGCGCTCCACGTCCTCCACAGATACGCCTCGCGACGCCCCAGGTCTCATTAGCGCTTCACGTGTGCGTAAACAGTCGCGCCCCTTAGCGGGAGCAGCCCGGGATCATTTCAGACTTCGTTAGTGAGCAAACTGACTGATGATTACCTAAACAGGGGCTTTTATTTAGCGACAGCTCTCGCTTCACTTCGGTGTTAATTGGAGACCGAACACCTCCGCGTATATATACACACCGGCAGCGGCGCAAGGCAGTGCACATGAGCACGCACGCACACACACACACGCACACGTGCATTCAAATCAATTTGTCGAGGATCCGGAGGGTGCATTTTTTGTTGTTTTCCATCGCACGGCTCTCGGTTGTTTGCTTCAGGATGCTAGGCGACAAGTGCTGAGAGACCCATACGGTGGAGCAGGGGTCTTGTTTTGTGTGTGTGTGTGTGTGTGTGTGTGGAAGGGGGGGGCGGGGGACGGGGGGCTGACTCCGGTACCAGACGAACTCATCATATCTACCGCCGGGCCAATAGTGTTGTCTCTGCAATCAATGTGCACCCACCGTGCAACCAGAAAGTCAATAGCAGGGAGATTAAAGTTAAGTGATTTCTTTTTTCTGTGTGTGTGTGTGTGCGTGCGTGCGTCTCCAACAGGGGGGTGATTTTCAAGGGAACCACCATTGGGATGGCTCCATTGGAGGGGATGTGCAGCCTTGAGAACTCCGGGGGCATCAATGTGGTATGTAGGGGAAAGGAGAAGAGAATACCCCCCCCCCCCCACTACCCTCTCTCTCTAGCCCCCTCCTCTGTTCTCTTTTCATCTTCCATCTCTGTATCTCTCTGTTCTAACATCCCCCCCCATCCCAGCTTGAAGCCATTTTCCATCGACCCTGCCGTTCTAATGTTTTCTCTCTTTGAGTTTGACGGCACAACACGCCTATGCACATGCCTGTGTGTGTGTGTGTCTGTGTGTATACTGTACTGTGTGTGTGCATGTTTATATGTGTATGTGCGTGTGTCTCCGTGTGTCTCCGTGTGTCTCCATGCGTGTGTGTGTGTGGTACTGGAGCATGCTGGCCCAGTGAGATCGATAGCATTCCCGAGCTTGATTAGCTCCTAATAGGCTATTAGCCCTCCTCTCCCGGGCCGAGGCGACCTGCAGAATCCCAATGCACTGTAGCTCTGCAGAGACACAGTCATCGCTCAGCGACGCACGTCTCAATGCTGTGGTTTGGTCCTCTGAGGGATCAGCGGCACGCCAATGAATGCCTGCACTTAATTCAGACTTAAAAGAGCTGCTGTGTTAACTCTACTGCGATAATGTGCTGAAGAGTTTAGAAGATTTGTTTGTGTTATTTACAGGGTGGCAGTGGTTCTTGGTACTGTGGGCAGAGCGCAGGGTGAAATGGTAATTGGAAAGTCATTGGTTGAAATTCCATTTCCCTCTGGCAAAGTATGCCTGAGCAAGACACCAAACCCTAACTGTTCCTGGTGGATGGATGATGCCCTGCCTGGCTGACATCACCCCGTCATTGATTTTTATGAACGTGTGTGTGAATGTGTGAATTTTGAGGCAATCAAGTGCAGCGGTTTGAGCAAGCAGTAGTTTGGGAACGAAGGATAGAAATGCAGTCCATTTACTATTTACTGTACTATGTGTAATACCAGAGCATAATCTGTGTTTTTACATCATAACCCCTCAGTTTAAAGGAACTACTTTCAGCAAGTGTTACACCATACACCATGTGTGGATACAATGTCAAGCAGACGGTGAATGCTTCATCCAATTGTATGACACACATGTAGGCTTCACGTGCTGTGTAGTGGCGACCTGTGTTTCCTAAATACACACAGTGCAGATTGGCGGGTCGATCAAGGTTTGATTAAGGCAAACTGTAGTTTACCTGTTAAGTCCATTTGGTGTGTATTAGCATGCACAACACATGTTTGGTAGGGTCTGTGCCTTAATTTACTGGTGGTTCCTCCCTGTCATGAAATCCAAGGCAGGGTTATCACTGGAACTGATTTGGGAGCATAATCATGTTAGCTTTTTACTTTTGTAGTGATTACAACTTTTTAAAAGTGAAACAACAGCCTTAAACTTTCCCTAAAAGTTAAGCTAAGCTAGCCATAGGCACCATTTTCCGAAACATAGCTTAGCATTCAAGGTTCCTTCGTGAAACTCCACAGAAGTTGGGATCCAATGCTATTGGTGCATTACCGCCACCTACTGTCTACATGGTGCATTACCGCCACCTACTGTAGAGCGCATGCACTTTTTAACAAGGTCGGTTGGTCAGTCAGTACGCGACATTTGCTGATATTGACCGGTCCCGCTGCATGCGGTCCGGAAACAATTATATAGAAGTTTCAAAAACTAAAAAGGTGCAGTTGCCTCCCATGACCAGGCGGTGGCGTCTGCATTCACCTCTGAATATGAATACACTATAACACGCACACACACACAATTAAACATCGTCGGTTTACTCGCTGTCGTACATCTCCCTCTTCAGGATCACTCGGAACTCCCCATCGGCGCAGCCGCCACCATGGCCCATGAGATCGGCCACAACTTCGGGATGAGCCACGACAACGAAAACTGCTGCGTGGAAGCCACAGCAGAGCAGGGCGGCTGTGTGATGGCCGCCGCCACAGGGTGAGCCTGGGGGGACGCTGTCCGTCAGGACGCCTCAGAGCGAAGCACGTGCCCACTATAATCGACCCTTTAGCAGTAAACAGCTCAGTTGTCTACTGCAAATGAGTTTGTTTCCGTTTATTTTTTGCACATTAAAGCTGTATTGAACCTTCAGTTCCTAGAATGTAAGAGCTTCCTTACTTTAATAATCCATACATTAAATATACCGTTTAGACCAGGGCTGTTCAACTTCGGTCCTGGAGGGACGCCCCCTGCATGTTTTAGATCTCTCCCTGCTCCAACACGCCTGATTCAAGGTGTTTAGAAGCCTGATAACGACCCGTTCATTTGAATCATGTGTGTTGGCGGGGAGGCCAGGGAGACTTCTAAAACCTGCAGGACGCAGCCCTCCAGGACCGGAGTTGAAAAGCCCTGGTATAGACTCTGCTTTTAATTAGCCTAATAACATTTTTTCCAGCTTTCACTGGCCCCATTGTGTCTCGACTCCAGTCTGAATACAAAGAATATATTCTGTAGTAGACCAATGAGAGGCAGACAGGTCTACTGAAAACAAAGTGAAACAAAAGTATTGATTTGGTTCATTAATAAGTGTCTACAATGGAATATTTAATCACAGCAAATGGACGAGGAAGCTACAGAATACGGTCAAATGTGTTACTCAAATTGTAATATTGCGTTTAATTTGCGTATATAGTTTATGATGTAGTGCAGAGGTCGTTTTCAGTCCAAGGATCCCTTGGCTCATAGAACCACAGGCTGCAGAGAACAGACGGCTATCACATACCGTATAAATTTGGACCAATAATTGGTGGGACGGCCATCCATGAAAGCACTTTGTAAGAGGGTACTCTATACCTAAGCCATTTAAAAAATGTACAGATTCATATTATTATAGGTTGTTGTTTTTTTTTTCCAGACATATTTGAATTTTTGTAAGAAAAATACGTTTGGAATCAAATAATTTTGAGTTAACTCTGAGGAGTAAATCTGGGGACCGTCCAGGGGTCACAGACCCCCTGTTCACTCTCCTTTTCTTGCCCAAGGCATCCATTCCCGCGGGTTTTCAGCCGCTGTAGCAAGCGTGACCTGGACAGCTACTTCCAGAAGGGCGGGGGCATGTGCCTCTTCAACATGCCCGACATGAAGGATCTGGTCGGGGGCAAGCGGTGCGGCAATGGCTTCGTGGAAGATGGGGAACAGTGTGACTGTGGAGAACTGGACGTAAGAGAAGCCTAGGTCCACATTGGGAAGACCTAAGCACATGGTTTACGTTAATCACACATCCATTGGTTTTACCTTTGCATAATCTTTAATTGCTTTCATTGTGTGCATGAAACAAAACTGCATTAAATAAAGAAATAACGTGTAGCGGCTTAATGTTAATATTACATATTTAAATGCTGTAAACAAGTGGCCGCAAACATGTTTTTCAGAATTGATTTAATGGAAAACATTTAGCTCAAAAGTGGAAACTACCCACAGTACTTGAAGCTAACAACTTCTGGGCCTAAGCCTATATGGGATCCAACATTAATATAGCTGTTCACCTCTTGTGCAAATTAGCCTGTTATAATACACCTGCTCAGAATGTATGCTAACTTGTTAGCCAACCCTGGTGATGTTACTGAGGCAGCGATTCTCATTACGTACAACTTTGTTTTGCTTTGTTTAGCCTCGTGTGAAATTAGTCTCATCGCTCATGCACCATGTGTCATGTTTGTGCAGCACATTTTGAAGAGCCTTGACAGTTTCTTTCTTTATTTTTTTATTCTCATTTTAAAACTTTGTGTTTCGCACTTGACAGACCCAAAGGTTAAGTAAGCTCTTTACGGTTCATGCAGCAGCACAAATTGAAAACAAAAGAGGCAAAATGGTCGCTGGCAGCGGCGACGTTGTTGATAGGATGTTTGTTATGACTCCCACTCAAACTATAGCTGACAGTCAAATACCGAGGGAAAACAAAAACAAAACCATGGCTTCTGACAAGCCACCTGTTTTTAGCATTGCAAATTAGACAGGGAACAGCATGCATCTTAATGGTCTACCCATAAGAGCCCCCGTACCGTTCTCCATTTTTACATAAACCTATAAGATAAACCTTCCCGAACATGAATACGTGTGTTCATTTTCATCTATGAAAACAGCCACATTTCGCAGTTACAGAAGAAACACGTCCTCCTGCCATGTGAATGATAATCCGTACTACACCGGCCTTTCAATGGATAGGTCTTGATTTTGTTTACTTTACGTGCTTGTTTGTGTAAACCTATAATCCCCCTATTCCCCTGGCAGTACAAGTAGTCTTTTTAACAATCCCATGTGTATTTAGAGTACGTCTGTAGTTTCCTGGGTGCCATGGCAACAGTAGATGTCATCTTCATCGACGCGTGACATTAGATCTGAGAGGAAAATGTCTTGCTTTTAATTTCATATATTTATATATTAATTGATTTATTGCCAACTCTACTGAAAGTACGGCATCAAGGCCACATGCACCCATGAACGCACACACACACACACACACACACACACACACATTAACCCACAAGTGTGATTATTTGGGTCATATGATTTTGAGGTCACGGTACACACAATCATTGTGTGTGTGGTGTAACAGGTGTGCAGTAATGACTGTGTGTGTGTGTGTGTGTGTGTAACAGGAGTGCATTAATGACTGTGTGTGTGTTCATGCGCGTGTGTGTGTAACAGGTGTGCAGTAATGACTGTGTGTGTGTTCATGCGCGTGTGTGTGTAACAGGAGTGCATTAATGACTGTGTGTGTGTGTGTGTGTGTGTGTGTGTGACAGGAGTGCATAAATGACTGTGTGTGTGTGTGTGTGTGTGTGTGTGAGTG
>JAODLL010082400.1:0-15437 GCA_026546735.1 Forbesichthys agassizii | reverse complement strand
GAGGCGGTGATGGAGGAGACAATCTGGCCGATAAGCCTGTTAAGGTTGGTGTAGGTAGGACGTTCAATATCCAGGTTTCTGCGGCAAATGTCGTAGATGGCCTCATTGTCCACCATAAAAGCACAGTCAGAGTGCTCTAAGGTAGTGTGGGTGGTCAGGATAGAGTTGTAGGGCTCTACGACAGCTGTGGAGACTTGAGGGGCCGGGTAGACTGCAAACTCAAGCTTGGACTTCTTGCCATAATCTACAGAGAGACGCTCCATCAGCAGAGAGGTGAAGCCAGAACCGGTTCCTCCACCGAAGGAGTGGAAGATGAGGAATCCCTGGAGGCCAGTGCACTGGTCAGCCTGGATACATAGATTGATTTATAAAGAAAATGGCAATTTATTGTAAAAAGTACAACGTGTATTAATTATTGTCATTAAAATATGTTTTTCAAACGCATGCTGGCCAAGACAGCAGCACAACCAACAGATTTCAGACATAAAAACAGCAATTTACAATTAAATAATAAAGGACAGAATTACTAATCATTTAAATACATGTATGATATTCATCAATAATAATAATAATCCAAGTCGTCATCTCTCATCGTTAACATTCTGTTAAAATAGTGACATAGACATAAACAGGCAGAGTCAGCAATTGTATGATAATAACCTTTTGCAAAATTCAACAAATAGCTAGCTATGCTCTCTGTTTCGTGTGTTTTTTGCCAACATATTTAAGTGTTTCTACACAGCCCTGTCTCTGTAAAAACAACCACAAACAATGTGTTGCAGACTGCACTAAACAACTATGTCCCAGATTTGGTAATACAGTACTAGCCCAATTTGGGAGGAGGAGCTTCGGCAGCGCCCATATCATGGCATTGAAGGGAGAGGTGCTTTTGCTTTGATCGAGATCAAATATCAACAACCTTTCTCCACAATGACTGACTCCACCTTTAACACTTCAACACACACACTGGTGTCTCACCAGTTTACGAGTTCTATCCAAGACCAGGTCGATGATCTCCTTGCCAATTGTGTAGTGCCCGCGAGCGTAGTTATTTGCAGCATCTTCCTTGCCTGTAATCAGCTGCTCAGGGTGGAAGAGCTGGCGATAGGTGCCTGATCGCACCTCATCTATAAAGATAACGGTTAAATGAGTATGGCATTTTGTAATTTTAGTCAATATAGTGTCTTTTGTAAACTGCATACTGAGTGGTGATGGACTAAAGTGAATGTATCCTTTACCCTATCATGTGCCTTCATTTTGCATTCAGACAGAATAATGACAAGCCATTTAATTATATAACTCCTTTTAAATAAACGATTTTGCAGTAATTGGAGGCAAATCTGATTTTATTTTGGTATGAGATAAAAGTTTAAAATGTAAATGTTATACTTTTATACTGCTATACTATAATGTTATACGTTCCCATTTACGTTAATTTAATTGTGCATTTTTGTATCCCCAGTGAAATGGATCAAAATGTCTACAGGAAATCTTGGATTACTAACCAATGACTGTTGGTTCTAGGTCCACAAAGATGGCTCTGGGGACGTGTTTTCCTGCCCCTGTCTCGCTGAAGAAGGTGTTGAACGAGTCATCTCCTCCACCAATAGTCTTGTCACTGGGCATCTGACCGTCTGGCTGGATGCCATGCTCAAGGCAGTAAAGCTCCCAGCAGGCATTGCCAATCTGAGCCCCGGCTTGGCCGACATGGATGGAGATACACTCACGCTGCGAAGAAGAAGAAATATGGGTGAGATACATTATACATTTGCGCATTTCTCATATTTTAGCTACACAGAGTTGTTTTATACATATCCATATCTGGAAAAATCAAACGTGATGAAATATACAATTGATATTTACAGTATACACACTTTCTCCCTTGAAAACTCTATATGTTTTGTACATGACTTGACAAACACAAAATGTTGTCAGGTATGTTTTGCACATGCAAAACATAGTTTGCATACAATTTAAATGAGGCCATAATCCTGAAAGAGAAAACAAAAACTTGTACCTGAAAATATAAAATGTACAAATTGTATAATTACTGTATGTATTGATTGTTTAATTTTTTCAATGACATTTCTTGCATTGTGAAACACATGTATCAAATGTTGTAGCCTGGTATACAGTAAACACCTACCATATTCTTGTTGTACTGTATCTCTCCTGTCCAATACCCATGTGTCGGTGTGAAGATCTTGCGCTGCAGTAAGGTAGAACATAGCCTTTTTATATAGCTTAGAGGAACGCAACATCTGATCTAAGATGTAATCAGAGAGCACTGATGACAATATGATAACTGCAGTATCGGCTCCACACAAAACTACACACAATGGGAAACCAGGTCACCACCCTTCTAATTGTGTACGTATTTGTGCAATTGTGTACGCAGTGTGTGTACACATCATATATCAATGAATAGGTTCAGAGACCTTAATAAACGTATAAGGGAAGTCAAGGGTGATAAAGAGCTTATTAAAACGAATCTGAAGTAGTTTTACCAATAACAATAAAATGTTGCAGACTTATTTGTCACTGTATATTGACTGCATTTGTATTTGGTCAAAATTACACTTTCAATTAAATTCCAAGAAATGACAACAAATATTAACACACTCTTATATTTTCTGGAAAGTTTCAAAAGGACACATTTGGAATATAACAAATGAGATTACTCAAATGCAATGTTTGCAAACCATCCGACATCCTTTCCCACACTCTGCCCCTGAGTTTAAAGGGCCTGCCTTTTGAAAACAGCACAATGTATAAGGTTTCTGAACCTGTTTTCTATTGGCTCTTCAACCCCTTGGAGACTATAGTAACTATAGTAACTCAATAGAGTTCACCCACTTGAATAGGTGCTAGCATACTGAATTGTATAAACACAATAGAAGCCTTGATTTTACAAGTACATTTTCATTTTTAACAAAAGCTTACAGGAGAAACAGGGCGCTCCTTTAAAGTAAAGTGTACTTGTAATAATGTCTACGCTGCAGAGATTTGTTCATTTGAAATACAACATTTTACATTAATTCCCTTCTAAATTAGCTAGTTCTAGGTCATATACAGTATGTAATATCATGGCAGCCTGTAACTGCAGCCCTTTGAAAACAAGTCCAACCCCTTTCAGATTATAATTTATCCCTCAAGGTTTTCTGACTTTCACATCCCCGGTGACATCAGATGCAGTGCTCAAAACATATTTGAAATTTGAGGAAGATGTGAAACATCATAAAAACATCCCTTTGAGGTGTCATTCATATGTGACTGTAAAGAATTCTTGAAAATGTGTTTTATTGCATGATTTTTGTCACTATTGCCAATAAAATGTAGATATGTGGAGTTTAATGATTACATTTTTTAACGAAAGATTTATGCAAGTAATTATTCTGGCTTTAAATTACACTTCACTTTTACAAAATAGAGTTTCTGTCTTAAGGCACCGAGACGTATCTAGCCAATTGGAATCCATATACCAACAAAAAAAAGTACAGTGATACAGATTGCATTTATACATTTTACATCCTGTATTAGCGTTATATAATACTATTGTCTTGTCCTTGGAAAGAAATTAGGTGTATAAATACATATGATTTAATGTGCCTTGTATTGCACAATATTAATAGAAACATAACATGTAGGTCAATGAAATAATTCTCATTAGCTTAGAAAAAAAAAGTTTTATTTTCAATATGTTTTGGTAATCTGTAGGGGAGGGATAGTGTAATGTCTCGTGATCCCAGTCCTGTGCTAGTCTTGTCACTTCATTTGTTTACCTTGTGTCTGAAGCCTGTTATCCCGTCACTCCCTGCCCTGTGTTTCCCAGTCTCCTTAATTCCATGTCTAATGTGCTGCACCTGTTCCTCGTTGTGATGCACCAATAGTCTGTCTTCCTGTCTTGTCTACTTGTGTATTTAGCCCCAGTGTTTTCCCCAGTCCTGTGTTGGTCATTGTTGATATGTGTATCAGTGGTGTGTTGCTTCTGCCTTTGTCCTGGTTTTTTGTTGTTGAATAAACCCTTGTTTTTCGTTACGAGTCTCGTAAGAGCGTTTGGGTCCTCCCTACATTGCATCGTGACAGATAGGGCCTTTGTATCTGTCTAGACTTTATTGTCATTGCACAAGTTTACATACAACATACAATGACATTGTCTGTGCCATGCCTAAATAAAAAAAAGACTACAAATAAAGTAATAAATACACAAATAAATACAATAAATGTGAGCAGTGGAGCAATGTGTGCAGTACCTTGCACAAAATGAAAGGTATAGAGGGTGAGTTACTCACTAAAGACATGCAGTCAGTCTTCTGAGTTATAAAACAAGATAATATTTTTGTAGCATTGTATTCTACCAAAAATTGAGGAGTGTCTCTTTAACGATTTACACAATAGCAAAAATAAATAAAAAGTAGGAGACAAAACTTTCTTACAGTTATAATGATTTTTTAACCATATATTGCACATCCCTTCCCCCTCATTGCTAAATGGCTCACATACGCATAGGCTCATACTGCACACACCCCTCCTGTGTGTGCAGTATGGTGATCTGCGGATGATTCTCTTGTCTCACTACTGGAAAATCAAGATGTGTGCCTATAATGGCAAGGGAAAGCCTAACTACCAGAAAAACACTATATAAAATATAATTTCACTAAATATATTAGCAATTAGAGGAGTGGTGTTTAGTCTGCTGCTTCCAGGTGGGCGTTCAGAGATGCTCATCTGCATACCACTGTATATTGTAGTTCTATTATATTGCCAGCTAATGCACTTTGAGTAGGCTATGTACTAGATTAGACGTTTGTCTACTTATATTTCATGCAGGGGCGTTTCTGGCCAATCTGACACCCTAGGCGAAAAAAAAAACAGGGCCTGGAAAAAAAAAGTCTTCATTTTTAAATAATAAACACAAAATAAATACAAGTGCATTAGCAGGTATGCTAAGAATGTAAACAAAAAAGGAGAATCAGTCTCTTGAGTCAATATCATGTTTCTTCACTCTGGAGTTTTATTATAATTAAAATGAAATACATAAAGATGGATTTCCCCTATATAAAATGTATACACTATTTGTCCGAATATAAAACATTTTTTTCCCCTGGAAATATGTCTGAAAAGTCTGGTTGTCTCATAATCGGGGTCTAAACTTTCTTCCTGAATGAAGCGCGCTGTCTATCACAACTAGCTAGCTGTGCACCCGCCAGAAAGATGGATTGATCCTCTCGAGCAAAGTGGATTTTTGTACAAATGTTTTATTGCAATGTAGCCTGTTTTTTATGGAGGACCAGGACTGCCATAATAAAAAAATAAATATTCAATATATAAAAGTATAAATAAATAAATAAAAGTATAAATAATTAAATACATATAAAAATAATCGAAAAAATAAAGCTACAATCACACCCACCAATCCGGCTTTGGCCTGAGGTAGGACTGCCTATCTTTTTAACATTTACGTCCACGGAAATACGGAAATAAATAAAACAAGGAAATGTGGAAATACAGAAATAAATAAATAAATTATTGTAGAAATACATAAATAAATAAAATAATGTATAAATAACACATTTATTTATGTAAAAATGCACAAATAAATAAATAAATACATGTAAAAATACAGAAATTGCCTTTTTTAATACAAAAACGTTAAAATTATTTTATATTTATTAAATTATTTATACTTTTATTTATTTATTTATACTTTTATATATATATATTTTTATTATGGCAGTCATGGACCTCCATAGTTTTTGCCTGATTGTTTCAAGACTGTTCTACAGTTAGATGTTCTTGATGTTGAATAGTTAATTACATTTTTACTTGAGTTTTTTCACCATGAAATACATCCGTATTTGTACAATACCGGTAAATATCAAATGACTGCAGTTTAATTTAATTATGTTATTTATTGGTAAATGTGACAATTTTCTTTAAAATATATTGAGAATAATTGTATTTAAAACATTTAGTTAAAAACAACATTATCCTTATTTTAAAATAAAATAAATGTATTTATAAAAACAAGATTTGGTCTTTAAAAAGTATTTTTCCTAAATGAGTGATGAAAAAGGGGTGTCATCGTATAATCAGGGTCGTCTTATTTTCGGACCAATACTGATATATATTTTTAACTGGGGAGGTGGTGAGGGGTGCCCTTTTGGCGCCCTCCCAGCAGATGGCGCCCTAGGCGACCGCCTATGTTGCCTATGCCTAGAAACGCCCCTGATTTCATGTTGCACATTGGTCCGTGAGAAGTGAGAAACAATCTTATAGTTTGCAAGAAACTGTATGGAATTAAATGACAATACAGCTGATTTTTAATTTTATGAGTATCTCTGTAGTAGATGCTCAAACCACTCCTTATAGCAACAGCAATACATTTATTATTTACTGTCACATCATAGTTGTATGAATTAGAAGGTACAGCAATGAAAGAATATGCTATTTAAAAGGGCAGACATGACATTCTAAGGTTTGGTTGACTCCGAACAGAAAATTTACTTTCTCTCTTTCTCTCTCTTTCTCTCTCTCTCCCCATCTCTTAATCTCCATCTCTCTCTCACCCTCTCATTCTCTCGTAAATCTAGGGCTGCACTCATCTAGGCCTACTACCAATGTTATGGCTGCAAGTCGCTGTGGTGCGGCAACAGATGTCACAAGTCAGGGCCGGTCAACCACCGAGGTAAAGTTAGAAGGAAATTGAATTCAACAGATTCAACAGAATATTCGCCTGCCGAAGTGTCCGCCGAAGTCTCTGCCGATGTGCGGCACTGACGGGCGGGCAAAAGCGGAGCTTTACTCCGTTGCAAATATACTACGGTGGCTATTCAGGAACAAGTCACTGCTGAACGTTTTATTTGTAATAACTGTATCCGCACGACCAAAACACATGAAACAAACGTTGTTTTACTCGTCTGACGATTATTCACGAGGCACACCTTTTGTTTTGTCCGTTTTTAATGTTATTAATTTTTAATAAACGACAAAAAATATATACACATATTAATCAATAACCAAGAATCGGCATGGGCTAGATACAATAATCCAACGTTAATCTATTCAACAAAAGCCTATTCACAAGGCACACACCCTTTAGATTTGACCAGATATGAAATTATGATTTTATGAAAATGAAATATTCATATTTGTACCATATATGAATAAATAGCTAGAAGTAGACATGGTCTAGAGACACAAAACATATGTCATTCTGCTCGTCTCAATCCCCTCTATAAGGCACACCTTTTAGAAATTTTGAATTTCGAATTATGAAATTATGAAAATATAATATTTTATGATTCATATGTTTACCATATACGGATCAATAGAAGTAGGCATGGTCTAGAGACACGAAACATATGTCATTCTGCTCGTCTCAATCCCCTCTATAAGGCACACCTTTTAAATTTTCTAATTATGATTTTATGAAAATGAAATATTCATATTTTTACCATATATGTATTAACAGCTAGAAGTTTGCATGTCATAGAGACATGAAACACATGTCATTCTGCTTGAATCAGTCCCGTCTATAAGGCACACCTTTTCAAATTTTCAAATTATGAAATTATGAATTTATAACATTTTATTATTCATATTTTTTACCGTATATGGATCAATAGCTAGAAGTAGGCATGGTCTAGAGACATGAATCACATGTCATTCTGCTAGACTCAGTTCCCTCTATAAGGCACACCTTTTCTAATTTTAGAAATATGAAATTATTAATTAATAATATTTTATGATTCATATTTTTACCATATAACAAAACAAATAGCCTAAGCCTACTTTCACATGAAGGTAAAGCACTGTAACATTTAGCCCAAGGAAGGATGTTTTAATTAATATAGTGCTAGATAAAAATAACATATGGAAATATCTTATCTCTGGTTGCATCTATAGGTCTACCTATACAAATATATTACTACTATATTACTTTAAAAGCTTCAAATACATTCCCCCAAAGTTAGGGCGTAACATTGAGGTATTGTACGGCGTAATATATTTTTAACTAATGAGTTTTATCAAAATTAACCCCCCTACAGTTATCATTAATGGATCGAGAAACTAGTTTATTTCTGCTAGCCTAAAAACTCGCTTGGCTGTAGACCATTGACCATGCTACTACATATACTAATCATATATTGCTGAATTCCATACTATTGAGTGGATTTAGATTTTATTTACACACAGATAGCCTAGGTTTAACATGTCTCGATATTAGAGTTGGAGCTAAACTCGCTAACATGATCAAGACGGTTGAATGAGTGCACTCTACCATCTAGTGGTGAACAATACAAACACACCTAAAGGTGACGCTGGCACAAAACATTCCGATTATGTTGGGTTGGGTGTGTCAGTTCCAGATGAATTGAGGATAATTCTATAAATAATATTAACGAACCAGGAGAAATTACCTAATTTGTGGCTATTAAAAATTAATTAAAAAAAGTAATGTTATCACACAAAATGTGAAAAATAAATGTAATAACATATCTAATACTATGTAGCCTTTGCTATAATTCTGGGAACATTTATACTATACAAATTGGAAATAGTATGCACACGTATATTTCTAAGTGTCTTAGTGGCCTTACTCGTGTCCAGTGACAGCCTAATCTAGAAGAATGTACCAAATCTAATAGCTATTACATCGTTTAATTTACATATGGATGGCAATTATTGAGAGGAACTGTGGACTACATGCCATATTATTGAGATCACGCCATACAAGGGAGAATATGTTATAGCTACAAACTGTGGGCAGTAAAAGTCTACTGACTAGCCTATATTATTAATAACAGGCTACAATTCGTTACAAAACCATACAGTCTAAACACGGCCTAATAACTTCCGTGACTTAATTGTTAAACTTATTTTCAGACATACCGTTGAATAATTTAGGCTCTATTTGTTTATTGAATCCCTGCTTTGTGCTAAATACTGTGGTACGCTAAATCCGGGCGTGACAGTTTTTAGAAAAGCGTTATGCCACATCGGCAAGGAACAAATGTTTACTACTTTTATTGACACGGTCACACACACACACACACACACACACACACACGCACACACACACACACACACACACACACACACACACACACGCGCGCACAGGCGTGTCACTCAAACAAACCGAAACAGGCCTTTGTAGACTGCATCTGCAAATGACAGACAGACATGAGAGTGGGAGTGGTCAATGACCCGCCTGCTTGAATATAGCCTGACACATCTTCACTCGCCTGGCAGTACTTACTCACGAGGACCACCTTGAGGGCTGCTGTGAGAAGTTTCTATTTCCTCACCTATCCTAGCTATATTGTTCCTTTTAACCTGAATTCAAGAATGGTAAGTTTGATCCGTTAACGTTAGAAAGTTGCTGTGCTGTCCTAAAAAAAATCAATGTGTGTTCAGACAGTTATCAATTATCTGCACATGTATATCTCTGATGTTCTGGGCCAAATGGTGCCTAATTTTAGGTTAAGCATGAGACCTAGACTGGTATCTCAAATGTATTAGGCTACAACACAATTTTTACTGACTTACGTTAAAGCTATATTTGTCCAGTGGCCTGAATGAGCAGGTGTTGAAGATTAACTTACATGTATTGTGCATGAGGAGAAATTGAGAAAGGTTAAGATTTTCATTTAGACTTGATGTAGGCTATAATCCCAAATATATTAGTCAGATTAAACAATTTATTTGCATTGTGTCCTTTCAAAGATGCTGAAATGTGTGATAATGAGAGTTTAGGTGTGTCTCATTTATGTCAGTCATGTATTACTGCAGGGCAGGAATGACATGCTAGTCTGGGCCAGTGAATGCCCTGGCAGTTGATGTCTCCTCATAAAGTAGTTAAATGTTCTTTCAGTGAAACAACATTTTCAAATGGTGATATGACTGCAAGAAATATATGCACGTTTTACACCCTTTGTAGTTTTAGTTAAGCATACAGGGTCTAGAACATACAGCTGGAACAAAGTTGCGGATTACATATTCAAGTCAAATGCATTGTACCCATTTACCAGGTATCACCTGTGACCAATGACCATGGCACTGGAAAAATACTGTGACATGTAACCTCTGTATTTAGTCGGTTTTGGCAGTTGTCCAAAAAACACATTGCACTGTGTAGTGTGTCTTGTGTACACTAAACACAAAGGTTGGTCAGCATATTTTAACCTAATTTCCCTTGAAGGGGGGGCATGCACCAGCAAACATGGTGCAACGTGTGCAGTTTACATTTCTGTCCAAATCTCTCTCTCTCTCTCTCTCTCTCTCTCTCTCTCTCTCTCTCTCTCTCTCTCTCATATAATCTCAACTTGTTTGGAGTCCATATCATTCCGCAGGCACACCCTAGTTCCTCTCACACACCCTGGCCCATCTTTAGATTGTAAAAGACATCCAGAGAAGCTTAACTTAATTATGTGTGACAAGTAGAGATCTACTTGTCATTTTAACCTATGATGTTTGCCTGAACAGGACTCTACCAAAACACAAGTGAAATGCCAACATGACTATTACTGTGTGGCCAGTCACTATTTACTCCAGTAGCTCTAGGTGTCAGGTTAGCATGACAGACTTAAAATAACTGCTGCTGCATACATTAGGACATCTCTGACATGGCACCACCCACAAACCAAATATGCTCACTGGGGCGCCACACATGAGGAAGGTGAAACTTTGCTTTGGTATCCTGTCATTACATTGTATTAAGCAGCTGCTTAGGACAGGACTAAAATAGATACATGACAATTGGTGTTAAAACAACGCAGGCTTGGAATACGGAAGAGTTTGATAGGTGGACAAACTTCCGCGGTATTAGTGTTTGCTATTGCTTAGAAACCCTATAAATTAATATATTGTTTATGTCCATCCCACATGCATGAATAATATGTGGTATAACATTTTAGAATGTTACATTATAAAGATTCTGCTAGCAGGTTGTGCACATGGTGTTTGGAAAATAAGGTAATGAGCCCGTCAATGTGGTCATCATAACATGCATAACCTCCATGTTAATGTTCACTTTCAGCCATGTGATCTCTCATTTCTTGTTTTTGCGTCCACCAGCTCCTTAATTTCCCCTTTTACTGTACACCCCGCTCATTCACATGCTTTTTAACCTGTTTGCCTGCCACTTGTTTATTGTTCATATCGTTTTCTTAACCACTTGCCAAAAAATTCAAAATCTTGGTGTACTTTTTCACAGCTCTTTACAAAACAGAAAACGGTAGCCACTTGTAACACAGGCTGTTGTCGAAACATTGCATTGTGCTCTCATATCTTAGAAGAAACTGTGCACTTGCAGGATCATTGGTTCAAAATACAACTTAATTGTGAAACACCAATAGAACATTAGATCACAGACACACACTGTGCCAGTAGGATCATTGTGTTGCTGTTCATACAATCACTAAATATTGTAGTACAAAATACAGCATGTGATACAGTTTTCATTATAGTACTAAACATTCAGGCATCACTGTAAAATTGCTAGTAGAGTTCAATATTTTAAAATGTTTTTACAATCAAAGCAAAATAATGACCTACAATAAAATAAACTAAAGCATCCACTGCATAGTGTTCCTCTCCTGGCTTACTGTAAAAAGCACAACCAAGTATTGTATAGATAGAAGTACTTCTATCTATATTTCCATCAACTATGTCTTGTAGTTGATGTAGCCACAGCTTCTGCCACATTACAATAGTTGTTTTCATTAGCCGTTACTGTAGCATCTGGGTATGTGAATACAGGCCTGACACTGGTCTGCTGTGATATATTATGTGTCATCCATGGCCTAAGCCCTTATATGACGAGGCGTATACGACAACCTCTCAGAAGGGGTGCTTGGTACTATCTGCTATTCCTTTGACCGCCACACCATCTTAATCTTCCTCCTCTTACTGCTTGACCTCTGTTGTGACCTGGATCACCTGCCAGCTCCATGTTACAGTATCACTCACTATGTGTATAGGTGGACACCAATCATTTCAGTACTGTAAATATTTGTTATAATGTCAAATAAATCATCAAAGGCCTGCATATATTCACTAATGTCAAATCTCAAAACATGCTCGGCGTAAGTGGATCATAGAATTAGTGTCTGAAACTGTAAACAATGATTATGAAATTTTACATTCATAGATTGTAGTTGATTCATGTTCCACTGCAATTAGTGTCAATGGATCTCTTTATACTGAAATTTATATGATCTAAACCTAGAATATTGTTTGTCAGTTTTCATAACACTATGCTTTACTGTAAGAATAAAGCAACAGTTACTTGTCGTTGCTGCTTTGATAGTGCTTTGAATTGATAGTTTGATCATTGTAATCAAATGTATAGACAATCATCTTAAATGTAATGTTTCAATTGCATTTTGAAATGGTAATAGTTTGATGTCATTTTGAACAGGTGATCTGAGTTCAATGAATGAATGATCTTGGGTTTATCTGTATTGAATCCAAGCAATTGGATAATGTGTTAGAGTTGGGAAAAATGTGCATTTATTTGCATCAGTTGTGACCTTTGTAGAGTTGAAAAAAATGTTCATCTAGTTGCATAAGTTGTGATTTCTGTAGAGCTGGGAAAAATGACAGCAAGTTTGTGAATTTTGGTGGCAAAGTGGTTAAAAAAAAACATATTTTGAAGAATGAAATGCATCCATTGTTAATGCATAGTGTGCAACTTACAGTATGCAACTGTATGGCATGCTTGCTATTGCTTGCAGTTATCTTCTATTCAAAGCAATGTGTTAAAATGAGAGGATATTGTATGTATATGTACAAGGTTTTTATTGTTTTTATTGTTTGTACAAGCCCTAAATTCTGATTTTCCACTGCTGTAGATTTTATATTGCTATTACTGTGCATAAACCTTACTTCTGTATGTTTTGAAACTGCAGCCTAACCCTGAATCCATTCTGTTTTAAAAGCAGCACTTATCTAGGCCATACATGTGTGGTTATAGGACTTGCCAGCTCACTGGTTAGCTGTGTTTTCACACAGCAAGAAGGATCTGGGTTCACACCCCACTATTGCTTTGTCTGAGTGTGCCCAAATATCTCTCAGTCCTTTTATTTAGTCATTTACTGTGGATGGAGAATTGTTTATTAACCAATCACCAATCACGTCGGTGCTTTAAATGCAATTTAAGCCACACACAAAGATGACAGTGTAAGTAACCATTAAATAATACTGCTGGCATTTGACATGCCGGATGGCAATATTTGTAAAGGGAATTGCATTTTTTTCAACAACTGGCAGGAGCTGGTTCACTGAGCTGGAAGTTGTTGATGGCTTGAAGACTATTTGAGCTGTTGATGTAGCTGCAGGGAGGCGCCAATGCGGCTTAATCTGTTCTAGTTATCGTTCCTCTAGGACACACATTCTTTCTCATAGACTGAAGAGCTAGGTGGCGTAGGTTGACCTTGTATCAGTTGTATAAGCAATAACTGGTTTCATTTCATCTCTTAATTCCCCTTGCTTTATCTTGCTTTATCTTATCTTATATTTATCTCAACAAGGCCTACACCACAGTTAAATAATGATTCAGTTTCCATGTTAAAGTTACACTCTTCAATTGTGTTATACAGTAGCTCCTCCCGATCTCTCACTGCTTGCTGTTGATGTTTTTAAGCCATTATACTATACTTGTTAAGTTTACATTATTATAATTATTTTCATTTTGTTTAGAAGTTGCTACTGCTGTATTTGTATCTTTTTGTATATGCTCTTTTTATATGAAGAGCAAAGATACAAGTTCTGCTCATCTCATGGCTCTGTCCATTTCAGTGTCCACAGCTTGTCGCTGTCATATGAGAATTGATGACAGCTGCAGTATACTATTTTAAAAATCACTTTCTTACTCAACTTATTTTTCCCTGCGCTCTGCTTCCCCCAAGTGGAGAAGAAAATAAATTCATCTTTATGTAAATATTCCATTTGTGTAGAAATTCCATTTGAATTCAAACATATTTATCAAATAATTGGAATGTTCTTTTTTTCTTCATTGACACGAGAATGAGATGAATGACATATTTTGATACTGTATTGAATAATATTGTAATAATATTATATATATTTCTTATCCCTCCATCCTTCTGCAGCGCGAGTGTATTTCCGTCCACGTAGGCCAGGCTGGCGTCCAGATGGGCAACACCTGCTGGGAGCTCTACTGCCTGGAGCATGGCATTCAACCGGATGGACAGATGCCCAGCAACAAGCCAATTGGAGGCCACGACGACTCCTTCACCACCTTTTTCAGCGAGACTGGTGCCGGGAAGTACGTCCCCCGGGCAATCTTCGTTGACCTAGAGCCTACCGTCATAGGTCTGTGGCAAGTGACCTGGACGTGTATTGCATGAATGGTAGTTCCAGTGGGGATGGTCGGGGCTGCCTGCATTGTTCAAGGATTTCATGTGAAGATGGGGCAACGCTCCTTTCTTGCCTGTTACCGCTAGTTCTTGTATTATCCTTCAGGTACTTTGAGGAACCACATTTGAAGGTCATGCGCTCTAGCTTTAGAACGCTGTGTTCAACCCCAAAGTGAGTTAGAGGCGTGACGCTCAACTGTTCTCTCATATGCACGTTCCAGATGAGGTTCGTACAGGAACGTACCGCCAGCTCTTCCACCCCGAGCAGCTGATCTCTGGAAAGGAGGATGCGGCCAATAACTATGCCCGTGGACACTACACTATCGGCAAGGAGATCATCGACCCTGTGCTTGACAGGATCCGTAAATTGGTAAGGTGCTTGTGGTCGAAATGGCATTTGGGTTCCTAAACGTACTTTATCATTTTTTCTGATAGACTGTTTCTCTGTACGAAGGCGGACCAGTGCACCGGTCTTCAAGGTTTTCTGGTCTTCCACTCCTTCGGTGGGGGAACAGGATCTGGTTTCACCTCTCTGCTGATGGAGCGACTATCTGTCGACTTTGGCAAGAAGTCCAAGCTTGAGTTTGCCATCTACCCGGCCCCTCAAGTCTCCACAGCTGTCGTAGAGCCCTACAACTCTATCCTGACCACCCACACTACCCTAGAGCACTCCGACTGTGCTTTCATGGTGGACAATGAGGCCATCTACGACATTTGCCGCAGGAACCTGGATATCGAGCGCCCGTCGTACACCAACCTCAATCGCCTCATCAGCCAGATTGTCTCCTCCATCACCGCCTCTCTTCGCTTCGATGGAGCCCTGAATGTTGACCTGACAGAGTTCCAGACAAACCTGGTGCCCTACCCTCGTATCCACTTCCCCCTGGCCACCTATGCTCCTGTCATCTCAGCTGAGAAGGCCTACCATGAGCAACTGTCCGTGGCCGAGATCACAAACGCTTGCTTCGAGCCAGCAAACCAGATGGTGAAGTGTGATCCACGTCACGGTAAATACATGGCCTGTTGCCTTCTGTACCGTGGTGATGTTGTGCC
>JAODLL010082399.1:0-15438 GCA_026546735.1 Forbesichthys agassizii | reverse complement strand
TATGGGAGAAGTACCAGAGACATTACATAGAGGAGACAGACCACTGTAAGGACCCTCAATAGAACTCTATGGGAGAAGTACCAGAGACATTACATAGAGGACACAGCCCAATATTAATAAATCCAAAATACAATATGGGAGAAATCTATGATGGCAAATATGGCAAATGAGAGAATTCCAAACCATCTAAAGGATGTAGACAGCGACGCATGCGTAGACAGTATTATATAGTTATATGTGTATAACATGGAGACTCTAGTATAAACCTTACTTTTTTTGGCAAAGTCATCAAAAGTTTAAAGGGTTTAATTTTCAGATTTGACTTGTGATTGTATGCAGTGTTTATGTCCCGGTCCCACTGAACGTCCCGTTAGGGCTCTCCCTTCATTCTCCAGGTAGATAATGACTGCCCGGAGGCGTTTGTGGCAATGTTCAGTGAGACTACAGTACTTTCTACTGAACTTGTTCCCTTGGGTCGTTGCTATGCCAACAGCAGCCATTTCTCCATGGTAACTAAAGACAAGCTGATGAGAAAGAAAGAAAGGTGGAGCCAGATTTACCTTGCATTTCTGTTTTATATATTTAAATAAAATATATTTACCCCCCCCCCCCCCCACACACACTCAAAGTTTATAACCCCCCATGTGATCACATATGCATGCCATGCACACATTATATTGCATGTGTAAACAAGATGCCAACCTTTTAATACACTAAATATGGAATTCAACTAGTTGTAGTTGACATGCTTGACTTTCCACAATTTAGAATATATAATTCGGCACCACAAAGACAATACCATCACTACCGCGGTCTACACAAATACTGCTATTTAAAAACACACTTTACTAAATTGGTCGATGATTAACCATGTACACTTCTTTAGACAGCGTCACCATGGCAACAGCTGGAGCAGCAGGCACCCCCCCCCCCCCCGTAACATACGGAAATTAACGAGCGTGCACAGCGAGAGCCAGCGAACAGATCGGCCCGACCATAGAGGTAATAATAAAGGATGTCTGAGCCAGACACTCTCGCAGGCTTCACGCACACCTGGCCGGAATGACTGCCTGCCGCCGACAGGCGACGTAACCGGGCGATGTAGGCAAAACGAGTGAGACTGGTTTGGACAACGCACGCAAATGTGTGCTGTACTCACGGGCTGTCATCGGACATATATAGACATATACATGCAATAATGCGTTCTGGAGGTTGGGAGAAAATGTATTATAATACAGACTATAACTTATTAAGCAACTAATATGTCATTTGACATATGGCAATGTCCCCATAAACAACTATAATGAAATATGAGCTCAATTTGCCACTGAAAGGAGAGTTTTAAACTATAGTACATTAAAAACTAATTTATATAGCCTAGGCGTAGGAGAGATTATTTACTGACATTGTAACAACCCACCTGATGTTCCGATTTCCATTCATGAGGTCTCTGTCCGGATACCCCGGCTCCCGATTATCAGATCTGCTCTGCAACTTGGCGATCCAGCACTGGTCGCGGTCAATCCTACGACTGTACTGTACAGAAGCTGGCTTCACGGCTTTGGTCGCTGATGTGGAACCGGGCCGTTTGGAGATAGTATTTTGGGGTTTGGGGGATTCACCTACCGTAACCAGTGATCCTCGCTTCCCCGAAACGACAGTTTTAAGTTGAGATAAATATATATATATGTTCCCCCGTTTGTCAAATCCGATATGCGTGCACTAAATATGAGAGAAATGTCGTTGTTAATCAAACTGGTACAGTCTGTGACAGCTGAACCCAGTAGTTATGCTAGCGTTAGCATTAGCTAGTGTCATTAGCTTAGCCGAAAACTATCGACTACGGTACCGTAATCACAAACAGAGCGCGACGAGATGGTTTACCTGTACGTTTACCAAAACCGTCGTGCCGACAGGCTAAACCTGAAGACCACGTGTTCTGTTTCTTTAAAAGCGACAAGGTGGAGGCTTCTGTGCCCGGTGTCCTATCGACTTGGCGAGAAACCGGGTCTGAAGTCTCTACTTTACCGCCGCCCTCTCTCCCTCCTCCACCGAGGGAAATCCGTATGTAAATACCAACCGGGGGATACCGCGTCACTTCCCTTTATCTAATTATTATACGGCGTAGAAAAACGAACAAAAAAGGTCAAGTAGTGGATCCGTCATGAAATGTAAGAATAGATACATTATAATATAATTATACGTTACCCTAATTTTGTATATAGACCCTTAAAACGAGCACATCTACCGTACATTGCACGGTGTAGACTCCCGTCAGCAGGTGTCTCTTGCCACAACACTGCTTTAAAATGTAATAAAGAAGAAGTTATGCAGGAAACTGTAGTGTATAGTCTTTGTGACATAAATATATTCTTGATAACCATTCTGGAGACTTGTGGATTAGTAAATAGTTGCATGGCGCGGCAGCTATAGAAAGGTATTATTTTCTAATGCTCGAAATATTCACGGAAGGAAGAGAATAGTATAGTCCTTTATTGTTCTATGGTGACAGTGCAGAACTATTATTTATATACCGGTAGTTCTATGAACAGATAAAAGTGGCTTTGTTTATCCTATGTCATGCAGTGCTGTTCATTCCGTATGACGGACAGACAGACTATGGATAAAGTGATCAACTGCTTCAACAAGAAGCCAGAGGCTGTTGCCAGGCTGATATGTTTTCCTTGGGCAGGTGGTGGGTCCTTGCACTATGCCCGCTGGGGCAAAGTCATTAACAGCTCCATTGAAGGTAAATAAGGTCTAACTCAACGGGCCGCAAGCACCGAGAATAGTTCGTTTTAGCGCACAAGGTTCCTCTGTGAATCTCCACAGAAGTTGGGATCTGCATGTTGCATTACTGCCACCTACTGTCTACATGTTGCATTACCACCACCTATTGTGTGTTTTCATGGTACATCACCAATACCTACTTTTTTAATGTAGTGCGTTACAGTTAAACGACTAAAATTATCATCAGTAAGGTTATTTTTGGATTACTTCAATTTTGTCACATAATCTGATTACTTTCCATTACTTTTTAGATTACTTCATGGCTAAACAATGTTCTTTGAAATGCCATTCAAAGCAATTTACTGCATTGGCACACCAAATCTTTTTATTTTTGTTGCTCAGAGGATCACATTATGGTAGAATTTATTGATAGACATGAATGAAAGGTTAATAAGAGGAACATCCAAATGTTTTATGCAATTTCTTCCGGGAAACTTCCCTTTTTTTTATTTGAAAGTAGTCCTATGTTAACTGGTGACTGTAATGGATTACAGTCACTGTTTTCATTTTTTTTAATCAAATTACAAGGAACTAATTACATTGAATCAGTTACTTCCCACCCCTGAATATAGTGCCTTTTGTTTTAACCTAGTTGTAAACCTATGCTTTACAACTCATTATTTGGTCATATCGTCCGGTCCCCCAAACTACTAATTCACATGGATTCCTTTTGTAGATGGAAATAAATGAATGTATCAATAAGTATGACTTGATTCATCACCAGTACTATAATGTAGTAACATCGTTGTCCCCTTTGCAGTGTGTGCCATTAATCTCCCTGGTAGGGAAAGACGAACCAAGGAGCCATTTTTTCACAGCATGCAGCAGATTGTAGATGAAGTCATTGATGCGTTGCTACCAGTACTTAAGGAGAAGCCTTTTGCCCTTTTTGGACACAGGTATAATAAGACAGACTCTAGCAACGACAGACAAAAGAACAGTGCAGTAATAAATGTTCTTCTTAAAGGTGGAGTCAGTCAGCGATGCTGGAGAAAGATTGTTTATATTTGACCTCGATCAAAACAAAAACACACTTCCTTTCAATGCCATAAGATGCTCCCACTCAGACCACGCTCTTATCTTACAATTGCTTACTCCACCTTTTTAATGTGTGTTCTTTTGATAAGCTCTGTGCTTTCTAGTAAGTACATATACACTCAACAACATGCGTTTGTGTCTGTGGCTCGTGTACACCGTGCTGACATAGCTTTGGTGCCATGACGAGCTTTGCTCTAGCAGATGCTCTCAAGAAGGTCCACAACATAGAACCCGTTCACCTGTTCCTGTCGGGGGCTTCTGCACCTTATGTGAGTAAACAAACTGTCTTGAAACTAGCCAATACCATAGGCCGATTTTAGTCTGGGTTTGAAAAGTGTGTAACACTCTGTTCCTGTAGGGAAAGTTGCATGTGGTGCGTTACCTCCACCTACTGGCTACATGGTGCATTACCATGTCTGTCAATCAGTGACATTGCTCATATTGGCCGGTCAGGTATAATCTGACATGCCAGACGAATTGTTGATCACAAATCCATCTGGGAAACTGTGCATCAAAACTGTTTGTGATGGCAGACACTTTAAAAAAATACTTGCATCGATTGGATGATTCATCTGGTCATTTTTGCTGTCGGCACACCTTAACCACACCCATATAGCAATCAATACAGCGCTGATTGGTAAATTCAGTTGCTACTGAGACACGTTCGCAATGATTCCTAGGCTTTCCAGACTTATTCTAGCTGCAAAATTAAACTGAAGATCAGGGTGGTTTCGCGAGGCTAGGTCCCGTACATACGGTCCGGCATAAAACCTTTATAACCATTGTTTTTCTTGTTTTCTAGTCAGAGACGCGCATCAATGCCCCGAAGAGAAGCGAGCTCACTGACGAGGAGTTCCTCCAGTGGATGAGCTCAATAGGAGGCACTCCACCGGAGTTGTTGGCCAATCCTGAGGTCCTGAAACTGTTTCTCCCTGCCCTGAAGGCTGACCTGCATGTTGTGGAAAACTACAGGTGTTCTGCCTTTTTATAGTGTGCTTTATCTATCAATTAATCAATCAGTCAAGTCAGTCGAGCAATTTATAAAACATTTTTTCCAAAGGGACTTGACTTACAAAGTGTCTACTGTTGTCTACAGTTTTTAAACGCCTTGCTCGACAATGCCCTAACGGGCCTCTCCACTCGTTGCCCTTCATCTGTGTCTTTGGGGTGATTTTGAAAGTAGTTTTTCCATTTACAGGATATGAAGGCACTTTGCCAGCGACAGAACACATGTCACACCCCCCAGTCATCAATAGAAAATAGTGATTCTTCCCTAGGGTCCACCACACTTTTCAGAAATCCATAAGTGGTGTCACAGAGACCATGGCCATCTATTTGTACTAGTTCTACATTGGACCAGCCTATTTGAGGGGGAATAGCAAGTTGCTATAAAGTCACTGTTATTGTGTTACTTCAGGTGTAACAAGCCAGACAGTGCTTTACTCTCCTGCCCAATTACATGCTTTGATGGGAAACAAGACATTCCACATGACTTACAAGGTCAGTCCTTCAGTAGGTCTAAACTTGTGATTGCGTTCAATAACATTTACAAGAATGTGTTTTTAGGACCACTCAAAGTTTTGTTTACCTTCCAGGAATGCATATTTAACAATAATATCCAAAAATAATAGCCTAACTGAACTTGACTTGAACGATTGCATAAAATAATAAAAATGTCCTTTTAATGCAGTTTATGTACATACAGTGGCTACTGGATAATTCATATATTATTTATTAAAATTATAATTATAAGAAAACAAGATAATGTGATGTGGTTAAAACAAAATCAAGTTAATTGGTCATGATTAATGTCTGAAATATCTTCTATTTTTTTCTCTCAACAGCTTGGAAACACATTTCATCAGGGGATTTTACTGTCAAAATGCTAGACGGTGGTCATTTCTACATAAAAGATTCTGGGAATGAAAAGATTATTTTAGACTGCATTACTAAACACCTGGAAACACTAGAAATGGACTACTTGTAGCTAAAATCCTAACTGAAAATATGTTTTACCTGTAATAAAATATTTATTTAATTGTTTTAATAGATGGTATACGGTATGGCAGGCTATATTCTGTCTTAATATGGTATCTGGATCTCTGCCAGCATTAACTGCTTGAGGTGTTATAGGTGTTTAGAATTAAAGTTTTATCTTGTGGCTTAAGTTTTCACCTTGGCAAGTTAAAAATATGAAATAAAAAAAGTTTATGACAAAAGAATAATAACGTTACAAAACGTAATAACAACAAAGCTGTTTTGACTGCGGGATGTTGAAGTAGAACACGCTTTTCAATGATACGTATGTTTGGAGGGAAAAAAGGATTTGAACAAAATAAAATATTTGCTATTTTTATAACTCATTCAAAATTTGCTTTTGATAAAGCATCTGCTAACTGGTCAAAATGTAGTTCGCCCAGTCCATACTATGCAGTATATTATGCTTTTTCTTAATGTTTTTAACAGACTATTTTCCTAATGTGCAATTTTTTTTCTTAAAATTGATAACTTCCCTAAATGCACACATTCAAATGAATGCACAATACATGTTATACAATAACAACAACCTTTATTGCTGAATAAATATATATTATTTTATCATACAAGTGACATTTACAATAGTCCTCATTTCAAGTTTAACATCTAAATCAGTAATAGTCATAGAAAAGGTGAAACAAAATATTGCATTGGAATTGATTGATCTCTTGGCGTAATTTTATAAATCATAAATGTACTTCTACAATACTCTTATCAGAGATACCTGATTATGAAAACTGACTGATGTTCAGTGGCATTTGGTGAAGACAGATGGTTTGATGTGGTCTTTACATATCTGACTGATAACCAGTCAGGAAACAGATCATGCTAACGATGACTCCGATCATGTTTGACAAGAGCCGATATTTAAAGGTACAGTAAGAAATTCTAATCTGATATACTTTAGTGTCAATTTCCGTAAATCTCCTCACAGCCCGCTATAGCTGTCTGTTCTATTCTCACTGAGAAATAAAAATAATAAACCAGTTGTTCCACGGCTCTCTAAATGGAAAACAAACACAACGTTAGCCAGCCTTGGCTGTGCGTGTCCTATTAACCCATTTACTGCTGACGTCATACCTACGAATTTCGGCAACAGAAGCGTCGTTTTGCCCAATATATGTCTACCAGCAGCTTTCCGGCATTCTGACGTCAGGACTGAAGGTGATCTTTGGTGGTTAATACTTGATTGCACTCCACTATTATACTTACATTGCCAAAATGCATGCACACAGCTATACGTTGTCAATGTTTGCCAACAGTAAATGGGTCTGTATCGGGGGCAGAGCTTCTGAGGGACCACTGGTGTAGACTATATTGGCACTCCCCAATCCTGGTCCTAGAGTGCCGCTGCCCTGCATGTTTTAGACGTCCCCCTGCTCCAACACAGCTGATTCAAATTAAAAGCTCGTTATCAGGACCCATTCATTTGAATCAGGTGTGTTGGAGCAGGGAGACATCTTAAACATGTAGGGCACCGGCCCTCTGAGACCAGGGTTGGGGGAACCCTGCTCTATATGGATGTTGAGTTCGACGGTCTTGCACCAGAATCTCTTACTCCACTATAGCTAAAGGCTAAAGCACAAAGGTCACACTCACAACAACAGACATTTGTGAAAGATTCTCTAGTAATATGTTTGCTTGAGAGCAGGCTGTATAAAGTGCGAGGTTGGGTATTTTGACTTTCGCCAGTAAGTTACAGTAGGCGTCGCCATCCAGGATTCTGCTATGTGTTTTTTGACCATGTTATTTGAATGCGCAGGGGTTGCCAGGGACAACTGTGTCTGCATTAGCCTAGCATTAGCCATTATGCTAGGCTAGGCCAGCCATGGTGGAAACTGCCTTGGCAGCATTTGCTCTGGCAAAAATGCTGGGTTTTCAATTCCAGCTGTACGGGACAACAAAAGAGAAATCTGTTAACAAAACTATGCTAAATGTAATTTTGAAGGTCTCTGATACACAAGAGGGGAGGGACTGATGTGTGTTTACCTTCTGTCCTGTTGGTGGCGCTCATTTGGTATGAGTTACCAGAGGCCGCAACGCCGGAAGCACCTTCTCCCTCTGTTTCGGTTTTTGGATACAAAGGTGCAAAGATACAAACGTTTATCTTAAAAAAGGGGCTTTTGTAAATGCATGGGCCATAATGTGTCATCTCATTGACAAGATTAGCCTGCTTGATTAGCACAAAGCTAATACAGACCTTTGTCGACAAACAAATGGCTTCCACTGCTGATAGTAGAGTTTCTATTTGGCATCTGCATCGACACAGCATAATTATGTATATTATATTTACAGTACATCATGTATATGTGCAGTAGGCCTACATTATGTCTATGTAAACATACATTATGTACACCGTGTTCCAAATTATTATGCAAATTGTAATTAAGTGTCGCACGAGCGGACCAAATGTATGGTCGCAAACCAGGAAGGACCTTGGGCGATTTTAAATGGATACGGATGACGTATTCATCAGTAGACACGTTGTAAACCACAACAAATCCCGATTTTTATAAAAACTGTAATTTTGTCAATATTAACGCCAGCATTTGTGTGCCTTGAAAACACATTTTAGGGTGCAGTTATTCTTTAATGCATCGATGCATCAATGCATTTGGAAATTGATGGTTGTACGTGCACTAAAGTTTCATTTGTCATTCACTTATAATTAAATGATTTTCCACATTATTTAAGATACAACTTTTCCATTGCAGTGTGAGAGAGTAATGACCCACCATTTTGCTATCGTTATATTGCAGCTAATCCACATTCAACACTTCAATAGTCTATGGGGGAGAATTGTTTGGTTACCTGTCCCCAGTGTGCAGACTAATCTGATTCACAAAAGAGCCTATTGTAGAGTCTCTTTTAAATATACTGCCTGCTGTGGTGAAGTTCAAGTTGGGTTAGTTTTCGACCTTTCAGATACAGAGTAGGCCCGTACAAATGAACAAAATGTAGTTTCTCACGGTCCGAGGCAGTACGACAACCCATTTACACAGTAGCCTGTGCTGTACAGTGTGCATGCAACATTATAACGAGAAACCAGTGATGCAATAGAGCCATCTGAAAGGCGGGCTGTTCAAGGTGTGACTCGACCATTAAAAGTACATGGGGCAAACAGATACAGGTGTAAAAGTATGTACACAGTAACAGTAAATACACACTAGACTAGGCTTATGAATGTGGTATGGAGAATAACACCTCCAGGCCAAAGCACAAGCACTGTAGACTTTAGCGTCATGGATACTATAGAAGCATGGATACTAGAGAAATGCTGTTGAAGAGTAACTGCACCCGTAATTTATTTAAATTTATTTTTTCTTACTGTAAACTAAGACTGTGGTGAGACACAAAATTATGATGTTTATATGAATCTGCCTTTTATGGGATGAAAATTGCATTGTGTACATGTCATCCATTTAAAATCATCCAAAGTCCTTGCTGGCTCAGGAGCGTACCTTCGGAGCAGCCTTGCGTCATCAAATTCGAATGTTACTGTTAATGTTCAACCTCACCATTGATGACAACATTGTTACTCCTCCCCATTCAAGCAACCTATAGTCATATACTGGACTCCTATTCAAATCCGGCCCTGATTCAAATGAGCTGGTCGTTATCAGGCTTGAATCAGGTGTGTGGGTGCAGGGTGCGGCCCTCCAGGACCGGAGTTGAGCAGCCCTGCACTACAGCGACCAGCGTATCACCCCTCTCCTATCGGTACTCTACTGGCTCCCTATCCCTCAGCTAATTGACTAGAATATTCTTCTGCTTAAAAAAAAAACTACGTATGCACATATTGATAAGACCCAACGATAAGGCTAAACACGGCAAATGTGAAATAAAAATATTAGCAAGGTCCCAACTGTTTTGTGCTGTCTCTTTCTTGAATGCTTGGTATTCTTATTTGGTGGAGCGGTGTCCATCTTTGCAGACTTGGAAGACTGTAGACGACTCTTCATGGTCCTTTGGAAGATCTCGTGAACCTCCTTTTCGTCTTTGTTAATGCCATAGTGGTTTCTTCTGTATGTGTGCTTGTGCTATAAACCACAAAGACACGAGGATATATGCATATCATGTATTGTACGGTACATAATATGCAGGCTATTGTACGTTTTCCAAATGTGTGTCTGAATGTAGCCCACCCTAAATGGATATATTTCTTCTAGCCTAAATTCCCCATTAAAAAAAAATGATTCCCCAAGATGTGACATTTTCTGGATTGTAACGAAGCATCTCTTACAATTACATCTCTGTTAATTATTTTACATGAACTTTGAATTGACGTTAAGATGGCTTGTTAACGCAGAACAATATGTACAGTAACACGACAACACACAGGTGTACCTGTTTCCTGCTCTTATACAAGTGCTCCTCAAGCAGGTGGTGTGTGTTGATGTCCTCCGTTTCCCTCATGGCCCCCCTGTCTCGCTCGTGCATTTCTAAGGTCACCGACGGTACGTTGTCTCGTCTACAGAGAGAGAGAGTTGCATGTGTTACTTTCCCAAACAATATAATAATAGCTTTTGGATTATACTTCTTCCAGCTATTATTTCACACAGTAAAATATGAATGACTTTTCATGCTATTATGAAGGTGGAACATTTAGCATGTTTAATGTAACATGGCAGGAATGAACAGCTGACATTGAGTGTGTTACCTTCTTGCCTTTTAGGTGATTCATATTATTAATATAATAATGTGATAATAATAATAATATAATAATACTATAATAATAATTATAACAATGTGATAATAATAATAATAAATACTATAAATAAATAAATAAATAAATAAATACTGCCAACTAGAAGGCACATCTTAACCATACTGCATTTTGATTTTAGGTAAAATATCCTCCTTAGATATTTTCTTTACACACGTGTTACACCGTAGGATGCTGTAGTTATTTTAGAAAAATGAATATTTTCTAAGAAATGTTTATTTGTGCATGCATGTATAAGTGATATTGGCATGAACTACTTTTAAAGTTGTTTTGGAAAATGCCTATTCCTAAATGTTGCTAATTCTAACACCAGCTGTAAGATGAGTCACTAATGAATCACTAACTTAATATTTTCCGGTAATATGCCATCCTCTCAATAATATTCATGTCCAGGATCTACAGGGGGCCCCCTACTACTCAGACAGATTTCCACCTGCCATCATAGCCGTGTATCTAATATGGGGCTGGCTTGTTATAATGGATGACTTTGAAGCATTTTCGTGAGTTTCCATTGCTCTGATTGGTTGGTCCAGATGACAATGGAAATTGAACTGGCTGGCTGTTTGCAGGTCTTGTAAATGTGTTAAATAAGTAGGCTATGATGACTTAATCATAGCTTAACTAAAGTAAAGGGAAAGACTGAAATCAGTAAATGAAAACATTGCATTTTTTCAGTCTTGTAAGTGACTAGTAGTCAATGAAAATTACCACACTTCTTAATAGTGCTGACATGCTTAGAGGCCTCCACGTATCAGGCCTTCAGCACAAGTTGCTTATGTGATGTAGTGCCAATTCACAGAAGGGGCTGAGAGTGAAACTATAGAGCCAGTAAAAGACCACTTGTGGAATGTGTGCTTGAGCGCCCTCTGTGGTAACATTTCGGTAGTGACGGTTTAGGTGCATTTGGCCCATGATAGATGGTACATATGAAACAGGTGCCCTGTGATAACGGTGTGTAGACTATTGTAAAATACAAGCTTACACAATGGATGAAACTGGTATATGATCACTGGCCGTGCGATCGGGAATTATTTCTTCATCAAACTTCTTCTTGAAGTCAACGTTTGCAGTCTCATTATGAAGGAATTCCAAAGAACCTCTTCTCTCACCCTGCATGGAGAGAAAATCTATGATTTCACTATTGATTTCTTAACATCATGCATACATTTCCAAGCATCTGGGAATTTTAAATAAATACACAAAATAATACATTTGGATGTACACATTCATTTAGAGTTGATTTTTTTTTTTTTTCTAATCATTAGCCACAAAAACGTTTTTCATACAAATACTTCTTGACTCAACACTGTTAACTTACCTCTGCAACATAACTCTTAGCGTCCTTAAGGTTGAGCTGGTGATAGATATTATAGAGGCGGTCACGATTCCTCCTTGCTGATGTTGACATCAACACCTTAGTCATCCACTTATCCTCAAATTTATACCACCTTTATAGTAAAATCGAGAACAAAAATATGTTTTAATATAATATGGCGTAATCGACGGCATTAACAATGTTTCTGTTACTGTTGACATACTTGTCCCTAAAGTAGTTGTGTCCTATTTGTCCAGAAATATCTTCAATGCCAACAAGCATGTGGTCAAAAACCTGATGAAAATGAAGAGTTTAACAGGTGTGTTTCAAGATTGACAGGTGTTTACTCTGCAAAGGATGGAACATTTCATGCTTTACCTTGTTCTGTACTTTTTCTATAAGTGTGAGCTCCGTCAATGCAGCTCTTTTCACTTTCAACCAAGTTACCAGGGGCTTCAAAGTCACTCCCTGCAAAACAAAGATATTATTGTTTGTACAGATATAGACAACCTCAGCTGATGTTGTTAATAAAACGTTGTATTATATATTATTTTGTGTCGGAGAGGAGATCAGCAGAACCGAGAAAATATTAAACCCTAAATCAAGCTACGTTCAACATAAAACAATGTCCAACAGACGTCATACAACAGACTGCACACAGCCACAAGTCTAATTAAATGTATTATTTACTGGCTGTCATTTATCTGAGTTCCAAATGGAAGATATAACAAAGGGATCACTAAAAATATAATTCGTAAAATACCTGTAGGATGACGGTGAAGTACACCACAATAAGAGTTGTGCCGAGCATCAGATTCTTCTCCTTTATCTTTTTGTCATCTAGTAGCATGGCCAAGCCATACGCAACTGCTCCTCGCAGGCCACCGTAGCTCATAATGATTTGATCAATGATCTCCAAGGGGATAAGTCTGAATTGGTTCAGCACCCATGTTAGAGCAAAGACACCTGCAGCGCACACATTTCATATGAAAAGCAATATTGAACTCATTCTTAAATCAACAGTGAGATAGGTTTACATTTTGTATAGAAAATATGAATATATAACAGCCTACTTAAATTAAACAAGAAAACTGCTGTACCATGGAGCAAACATGGAGATTTGCAGATACATTAGAAATACTGTTTTTGAAAAACACGCAGATGAATTCCTGGTGAACATTATCATGTATAGACATAATATAAGTATAATACAGAGTTGCGGGATTAACATAGGCTATAGCCTAGTATGTTGAGTACAGCCTACTGCTCAGTCTTACCAATCACTCTGAACACAAGAATGAAG
The DNA here is from genome assembly GCA_026546735.1 of Forbesichthys agassizii. Lineage (NCBI taxonomy): Eukaryota > Metazoa > Chordata > Actinopteri > Percopsiformes > Amblyopsidae > Forbesichthys > Forbesichthys agassizii. Next base: position 2,229 of record JAODLL010082399.1, on the reverse strand, counting down.
AGGACAGTGAGAAGAATGAAGCCCGTGTTCCACACCCATATGGTCTTGTTGATGGCCGAGATACCAAGGAAGATGAAGATGATGGTTTCTGATCCATTCGCAAAAACCTTCATGGCATGTCTGACCGTCATAACTGAACTCTCAGACATGTTCGCATTGATGTACTTCTGGCAGCACACACCATAGAAAGTAATCCTATGTATAGACAAGGAATTTTATTACATTTACCTGCCAATTAAGAAACACAGCAAAATGATGGCTAAAAATACAGTTTGCTTAGTTTAAAATGAGGGTTTCTTCCACAGTTGAATATAGGCAGAACCCTAGTAGTCATATAAATGGAGGCTATAGTAACAATTATAGAATTCATAATTGAAGTAATTCTTCTCTTTCAAGTGATTCAAACCAGCTTCCTTGCATCATGACTTTTATGTCTGGAATTGAATATTGCCAATAAGGGTTTTACATAATCGAGACAAGGACTCACGAAAGAATGTCCGACAGGGAGAGTATGTCAGCCGTCAAGTAGGCGAGGTATCCCATGACGAAGACGAAGCCTGGCTCGATGATCTGGACCTTCTTGGAGCATCTGGTCAGAAGACAGGTCAGCACGCCAAACACAAGGCCCACGAGAGAGCCACCGAACGCCACCACGAAGAAGGACACTGGCGAGTGGAGAGTTAGTTAATATCAAGTAACATTAAAGCATTTGAAGAACTTGCTGGTTAAGTTGGCGTGATCTGAGAATTCAATATTAGGTTATTAAGATCTCTGCTATCTTTACACTGTAGGGTATACCTATTCCTTTGACAATCTCAGCAGCATTTATTCGAGCCGCTCCCAGTGACACAAAGGCATCAAACACATTGAAGAGTACCTGAAGAACCCAAGAAAAGCTTATATTTAATATAAATAATATAGAATAGAATATAGATATTTTAGAAATGTTGAAATATATAACATATATACATATCAACATTTCCTGAAAATACTCAGGATATGTTTTGTGGAATAAGGTAGCAAGAAGACAGAGATTATGTATTCATCAAAGCATACTGACCACCGTGACGCCGTCGTTGAGGAGCGACTCTCCGAAAACCAAAATGAAGAGCACCTCATTGACGTGAACCTCCTCAAACACCGCGAGCACAGCCACAGGATCGACTGCACTAAGCAGACTGCCATACAGGAGGTACTGCAGCAGACTAACTTCAATGTCTCCTGCAATAAGCAGGACAGAACAATACATTCATACATACATACCTAGATATGATATCTAGGTAATAGTAATGATATTGATACAGAGGGGGTGGGGTTATACGTTTAGACATTAATCTGAACTGGAGCTTTCATTCAAATATAGTGGTGCGGTTAACCATAACAATTTGACATCAAGAGCACCCATATCAGACTAGTTAGTCTACGCAACATTATTGAATTTACATTTTTTATACAAATTATGGTGGCCATCTTGAATTTTCCACAACTTGCATGTATTTTCCAAATATACTTATTCAATAACTATGCATGGTACATTCAACTAGGTATGCCCTCAATATCAACTTATTTTCATCGCTGATAAGAAAACTGATCTGAAAACAATTGTCGCTGGCGGACATTTTGAAAAATGGTTGCCATGGGTCACAATTGCTCAATATCCAAATAATTTTCAAATACCCTTGTCTATAAGTTTACCAAATTCTATGCTTTTATCGCTAAAAGCAATTGTTATAATATGATGAGCTAAACTGCACCACTAATAGGTCTACAAAAGGTAGACCGCTATTTTAGATCCTTCCATAAGGTTCCATAACTCCCTTATCTTTGCCTGGTACTGGGAATCTATAGCCTTGTGTTACCATCTTGATCTAACAAACTATGCCTACAGTTTGACAATGACTTTATCACAAGTATCAGTCTGGAACCCGTCAATTTAAATGCGTATGTCATAAGGGCGGTGCTAATGCATTTCAATAAAACATCCATATACAACGTACGCTGTCATCATCTTGGGAAAACGATTGTTTTCTAAATGGTCGACAAATTATTTTGCATTGAGGGGTTCCAGACTGAGGTCTCACCATCAGGGTGGGCTCACAATGCACTGTTCTTTCTCAACAATCTATGTTGAGAAAGTAATCTTACCCATGGCTCCGCCCATATGGCACCCCCACAGTGCCATGCCAACGGTGCCAGCGTTCCAGCAGGTCCCAATGATGGCGTAGGTTA